>QNQO01001724.1:0-219544 GCA_003290165.1 Berberis thunbergii
CCATTGCTACCCAAGCAGTGTCATAAGAAGAAACTGAAAGTTTAACCTCAGCGAACATTTTTCTAATTCTCTCCTTAACCCCCTCCAGTCCCTGCAACATATTTGATCTTATTCTTGGTTCATACATTCATTGATATGAAAAGGCAACAAATCAAGATGGAAATGGAATAACGACTTACCTCGATCACATTTTTAGCACTGCCTGAAGTATTTACACCAGGGTCCAAAGAAACAGCTTCAAAAACCATAGCAAATTAATAGTAAGTATCAATATGTATATGCAACACCCATTGAATTAGCAATTAGGCCAAATAAAATACAATCATAATCAGCAATTAAAAAAATCCATCTGTTGGTCACTTCTGTTAGCATAATTTAGAACAATTGCTTTCTTATATCTAACTTCAATCGTAAAGATTGTGTTATGTAATGTGTGTCATACATCTATAAACTCGAGAAATGACAGTCTAGAATTTTATCCAAGCCAAATGGTGCCTTAACCTTATTACAAAAGCATAATTAACATTAACAATGCAGGAACAAAATAAATGGGGCTCCTTTCATGTGTCCTTACTGTCTTAGCTATAAAAACAAAAACCCTTGATCCATTTTGTGTCAATTCAACATGTCAATTAGCCTAAAATGGTTGCTGTAAAATCAAACAAATGAAACAAACAGAACATAACAACAGACCCAATTGCCAATCAAAACCCAAATCTGAAAATCAATACAAACTGGGAACTAAGTGAGTTATTGAAAACTTTACCTTTGGTTGGTGAGTTTTGATTGAAGTAACAAAATAGAGTGGTATGAGCTCCATTGATCTTCGAAATCATGAATTCTGAGTCCAAATCAAACTTGAGAACAAAAGGGTGTCTGGGTTTCTTCTTCTTTGTGGTGTCTGAGTGTGAAAGAATAAAAAAAGAGAAGAAGAACTTAAGGAGAAGAGACTCAAGTGGTTCTCCTTGTAGTCAGTGTTCTTGTTTTTTGTGATGGATGGATTCTGAGTTGAACAGTGAGGGAATATAAATGATGGTTCTACTTCTAAGACTCTAGTCACGTATGTAAGTGTCTTAGGTTTGTGTAATAATAATCTTTGGCCTGTTTATAATAACTTGAATCGATGACATCGGTTCTTCTTTACAAAGAAACTTACATCTACCTATTTCACTTATTTAATTCATCCACTTAAAAATTTCTAAGTACGTTGATAGTTTGTGAAGATAATCTCTTAACCATCACTCTTACAAAAATTTTACTTATTTGGAATTTCAGAGCATGCTGATGTCATCGATTCAATTTAGAGAATTTTCAAGGGTTTAACTTTCCTATGAATTTAATGATTGCATCTAATAGAGTTAGAATCTAAAAAAACTTACGATTTTGTACGAGGATAATCTACAGGGTAAAGATATCATCCCCACATAAAATTAACTTATTCTGAAAGTTCTAAATGGATAAAGTATGTGTATAACTTTTTTTATAAAAAAATCTTTTCCTCAAATCCCATTTGTTTGTTCATAAATGCTTTGCGTGCTAATTTTGGCAAAATACTTTTTTCTTCTTATAAAATAACATAAATGAGATAGAGGGTACCAACTATAAGTTTTTTCATCCGGTAATGGTTGTATCCATTGATTTTGATGTTTTATTATTTTATTTCTATAAATAAATGAGGTTGACGAAGGACTACTAATGAGAATCTAGATGTCCTGTGATTTCTAAAAATAAGTGAATTAATGTTCTATCGTGGTGAGGTAATCAAGGCAGCAACGATAAAATAGAAGGCCAAAGCAAACTAAAAATATCGAGCTATTTTTTTTTAATTTAAATTAAATGACAACAACCAACAATTAAATATTCTACTACACCTTACAAATATTTTGGAGCCTGTCTAACTGTCGAGGAAATCAGCGAGGGAGGGAGGTGTGATCACTCATCTCCCTCGATATTTGCGCTTTTGTGCATCTCAAGGGGGGTGAGCGGTCACATCCCCCTCCCTCGCTGGTTTCCTCGCCATTTAGAATTTTTGAATATTTTGAGAAAATGACTTGTGAGGCTTATTTCTTATAATTATATACCATATCATATTCTAACAATTGAAATGTCTTAAAATACTTATTTTTAATAATTAAATACTCTTAAAAGCCACAAATTCAACCTATGGTTTGAAAATAATTAGAAAGACATTTTTACCCTTTAACTTAAATGTTCAATTTTCAAAATTAATTCACCTACTTAAAAAACCAATCATAAATTTACTTTCAGATTTTTTTTATTTTAACTTTTTTTTGTAACTTTCAAATTACCCAACAAGAATCTATCAGTTGTATTATTTTAGTGACATGAGACAACTTTGAGAAAATATCAAATTGCGTTAAAAATTACATATTTTGCTTATTTCAATATAACTAGAATTTGAATACATAAATTAAAATATCATACATCAGTGTGTCTAGCAATACGAGTATATTTGTCTTTTTACATATTTTTTAGCCATGGTTAAGATTTGTGGCCTTTAATAGTATTGAATTACAAAAAATATGCATTTTAACGCATTTTCAATTATTAAAATTTTATATGATCCATAATTATAAAAATTAGGCCTTATAAATCATTTTTTTCTTTTTTCCCTCACAAGTGAGAAAACTGTTGTTGGACCTTTGCTTTTCTTATTGGGCTTGTGGCCATAATAAGGTGGCCCAAAATACTGCTTTGTAGGCTTTGACAACCTCATCGCACATCTCTTTGCAACACTCAAAATCTGTCAAAATAAGAAATACACACTAAGGCGGACTTGTCACTAAGGTTTATAAGGGAATGGTCCACTCCCTAATAGTAACGAGGCATTTTAAGGAAAAACCTCACACCACCTAGGCCCAGATGGAAGGTCTGACTCGATAGGTGGTGTTTAAGTTGGGGACAATATCGTTGCTATGTATAGTGGACCAATGGGTGCGCGCAAGTGCACGTGCGCGACACTCCAACAATTGGTATCAGAGCTCCAGGGTTGGTGTCTACAAGGTTTGTCGATATGTCAGAAAGGAAAGGTGAAGTCTACGCAAAGGTTCATGGATTCGATGTTCTTCGATTCAATGGAATGAATAATTTTAGCAGTTGGCAGACAACGGTGATGGATATACTGATTAACAATGATCTGGCAGACACGGTAGAAGGTGAACCAGATGTGAAACCAACTGGTTGGGATGCAGATAAGTTCAAGGCAATGGATAGGAAGGCATGTAGTACTATACGGCTATGTCTCGATACGGGAGTTGCGTATAACTACCGTGATGAAAAGACGGCGAAGTCAATTTGGGATAAGTTGATGAATACCTACCTCAGGAAGGATCAGATGAGTTTATTATACCTTCAGAAAAAGCTCTTCACGTTCAAGATTGAACCAGGTAAACTCATGACCGATCATGTTACTAAATTTGAGTGTTTATTTTCAGATTGCATCGATTTAGGTGCAAACTATGATGATAACGTCAAATCTTTGTTGTTATTGACTTCTTTATTACCTGAGTGGGAAGTATTGGTCGACACGTTGGTCACCAATAAGACAGAAAGTTTAGTTTATACAGATGTGGTTTCTGTGGTGCTTACGAAAGTTGCTCACAAGAAGGATATGGCTGATGATGCACAAGTTCATGGTCTTATGGTCAGAGGCCGAAATCAGGGTAATAACAGGGGCAATAACAGACAAGGCAATGGTCGAAAGAATAGAGGCCGCTCACAGTCTCGCGGAAGAGACATGTCAAAGGTTGAGTGTTATACTTGTCACAAGAAGGGTCATTTCAAAAGGGATTGTCCTACTAGAAAGGATAATGACAATAGGGAAGAAAAAAATGGCGAGTCGAATCTGGTTGGATCTATACATGATGATGTGGATATCAGGATTACAGGAGATCTAGCAGAGGCTCTTATGGCAGATAATGGTGATCATCTGTATGGAGGATGGGTGCTTGATACCGGTGCGTCTTTTCATATGTGTCCTATTAGAGAGTGGTTTACTAGTTACCGTGAGGTGAAGGGTGGATCAGTTTATATGGGAGACTCCAGAGTATGCAAGACTAGAGGTGTTGGCACAGTTCATTTCAGTTTGGCAGATGGTTCAGTTAGGAAGCTTACAGAGGTTCGTCATGTACCGGATCTTTCGAAAGGTCTGATTTCTCTTGGTGCGCTTGAGGCTCAGGACTTCAAATTTGTTGGTGAGAATGGCATGTGTTGTGTCTACAATGGTGACAGGGTAATGCTTACGTCAGTTAGACATGGAAATCTGTATTATCTTCAAGGAGACGCAGTTGAAGGTGGAGCTATGGTCTCAGAGGTTCTTGATGAGAATAGCGTAGCCCAGACTCAGTTATGGCACATGCGCTTAGGGCATGTGGGTGAGGCAGGGTTGAAGGCATTGAGCAAGCGAGGCATGCTTGGCAGTGAAAAGCTTGGGAAGTTGGACTTTTGTGAGCACTGCATCTTCGGGAAGCAGACTCGAGTTAGTTTTGGTTCAGCGGAGCATACTATTGCGGGTATTGTGGATTACATTCACACGGATGTTTGGGGCCCATCCAGGACAATGTCCAAAGGTGGTTCTAGGTGGTTCGTCAGTTTTGTTGATGACTTCAGCCGGAGAGTATGGATTTACACCATGAAAAGAAAGAATGAAGTCACTGGCATCTTCAAGAAATGGAGGGCGATGGTAGAGAAGCAGACTGATAGAGTTATCAAGGTGGTCAGATCCGACAATGGTGGAGAGTACACTGAAGACCCCTTGAAGGAGTATTGTCAGGAGCATGGCATTCGCATGCATTTCACAGTGAAGAAGACACCACAACAGAACGGAATGGCGGAAAGGATGAACCGCACACTTCTAGAGAGAGCACGGTGCATGTTGTCTAATGCATGATTAGGCAAGATATGGTGGGCTGAAGCCGTATCTACGGAGTGTTATCTCATAAACATGTCTCCATCATCAGCGATTGAATTCAAAACTCCTATGGAGGTATGGTCTGGCACTTCTACGGATTATTCACATCTGAAAGTTTTTGGTTGTCCTGCTTATTTTCATGTGAAGGATGATAAGCTGGGGGCAAGGGCAAGGAAGGCTATATTCCTTGGTTATCCAGGTTCAGTCAAAGGCTACAAATTGTGGTGCTCTGAAACGGGCAAGTGGAAGATTTCTAGAGACGTAAAGTTCCATGAGGAGGCACTCTTAAAGCCTAAGTGTGAGAGATGCAAGGATGGATCTCCGGTATGGAGAGGTGATAGCTTTGATGATGAGGATGATTTTCTGCAGGTGGAGCTTGGAACTCCTAGGTCTGGTACACAGGACATTTTTTCGGATTCAGGTCATGGTAATGATGATGGGATTCATGATACAGTACAGGGTGATCTAGAGGTTATTGCAGATGAGGAGATTCCTGTTGAGGAGCCACAGGTACAGCATGAGCATGAGCAGCAGGTTTCTCAGCCGTCTTTGGCAGCACAGAGAGAGTGTCGGAATACTAGAGCACCCATCAGATATGGATTTGAGGAAATGTTAGCCTATGTTTTTTCAGTTTTCGGGGAGTATGATGATGCACCTACTACGTATAAGCAAGCTTGTAAAAGCTCGCATATGGATGAGTGGAAGGTGGCTATGGATGCGGAGATACAGTCTCTTCACAAAAATCATACATGGGAGCTGGTGACACTTCCAAAGGGAAAACGGGCGATAGGATGCAAGTGGGTGTACACTCTGAAAGACGACATTCCAGATTCCAAAGGAAATTCTGCAGGTGTAAGATTCAAGGCAAGATTGGTAGCAAAAGGATTTGCACAAACAGAAGGTGTGGATTATAACGAGATTTTCTCTCCGGTGGTTAAACACACTTCTATCTGTGTCCTATTAGCTATGGTGGCGCAGTATGACTTAGAGCTCGAGCAATTAGATGTCAAGACTGTTTTCTTGCACAGTGATCTGGAAGAGGATATTTACATGGTTCAGCCAGATGGATATGCTATTGCTGGGAAGGAAAACATGGTATGCAAACTAAAAAAGTCTCTATACGGGTTGAAACAGTCTTCTCGTCAGTGGTACTTGAGGTTTGATACTTTTATGTTGAAGCAAAAGTACGCACGAAGTCAGTATGATCATTGTGTTTATTTCAGGAGGCTTCGAGATGGTTCCTACATCTATTTATTGCTTTACGTGGATGATATGCTTATTGCTGCTAGGAGTAAGCGTGAGATAGAGCTGCTAAAGGTTCAGTTGAGCAATGAATTTGAGATGAAGGATTTGGGTCCAGCGAAGAGGATACTCGAGATGGAGATAGTGAGGGACAAGAAGCTTGGTAGATTGTCTTTGTCGCAGAGGCAATATCTTGAGAAGGTAGTCAGTAGATTTGGCATGGATAGGGCCAAGTCGGTCAGTACTCCCTTGGCAACTCACTTTAGGCTCTCTGGTTTGCAGTCCCCTACTACTGTAGCAGAGAAGGAATACATGTCACAGGTTCCTTATGCTAGTGCGGTTGGCAGCTTGATGTATGTCATGATTTGCACACGTCCCAACATTGCACATGCAGTGAGTTTGGTTAGTCGGTACATGGCTAATCCAAGCAAAACCCATTGGCAGGCAGTCAAGTGGATTTTGAGGTATCTTCGAGGCACGTTGGATGTCGTTTTGGTCTATGAGAGATCGTCAGTTTCAGCTGTGACAGGTTATGTTGACTCAGATTATGCAGAGATTTGGACAGGCGTCGATCTACTACAGGTTACTGTTTTAAATTGGCAGGGGGTCCTATATCTTGGCGGTCCATGTTACAGTCAATTGTTGCACTGTCTACTACAGAGGCAGAGTATATGGCAGTGAAAGAGGCTATATGGCTTCGAGGTCTGGTTAAAGATTTGGGTGTTACTCAGAGGGATATTACAATTCTTTGTGATAGTCAGAGTGCCATCCATTTGGCAAAGAATCAGGTTCATCATGCGAGGACCAAGCATATTGATGTCAGGTTTCACTTTATCAGAGATATCATCGAGGACAGAGTCGTGATACTAGAGAAAGTTGATACAAAGGAGAATGCAGCTGATATGTTGACGAAGGTAGTACCCAGGGTCAAGTTGGAGCACTGTCTCAACTTGATCAGACTCTCTCAGTGTTGATGCCCCACGGGGGCATGGCCCTTAGGGGTGGACGGCCTTTAGGCCGGGAAGACGACAACGAGCAGGTTACCTTGGCTGGGGATTTCATGCCAAGGTGGAGATGTATGAGCTGATGGAGGTGTGTCCTGAAATTGTTCGCCAAGGTGGAGATTGTGGGATTTCGTGGCTCACATTTTCAATCCGTAGAGTTTGAAATGGAATAGGACTGCTATATATGTGACAGAATACAGATCTTATAAAATAGGATCCCTATTCTATAGGGATTTCTATTCTTATTCAGAAGTCAGATACAGATCAGGCGTACATGTTTTCTTTTGTATTCAAACAAGGACACAGATGGGTTTTCAGGTCCTATTAGGACTCAAAATAGGAAGCAACGATTGCTATAAATATCAGCCTATTCCAGGGATTAAACATTGTATTTTCTAAGGCAGAAAACAGGGTATTGGGGCTGGTTTTTATCAAGAGAAAACATAATATTGGGGTTGTTTTATTGAAAGAAAACAGGAGTTTATTCGCAGCCATTGATCACAGTTTTCAAGGTAAGGTTTGAGTATTACCAAGGCAGAAAACTGAAGAGAATCTGCTGATTTTTCTTTTGTATCGAAAATGTAGGGAAGAACGGTACAATCCGTGAGTATAACGGATTACTTTCAGATTGAGAGTTGAGAGAACTGGAAACTGTTCTCAAGAGTTTGTACTTCTTAGATTACTCTTTCATAATAAAGAATCTCGTCGTTGTCCCGTGGATGTAGGCACATTGCCGAACCACGTATATCTTGTCTATTTACTGTTACTGATTGCTAGACTCTTACTTTTACTTGCAAGTACCAATTAGGTTTGGGCGTGTTTCGAGGATAATCATACAACATAATTTTCCTATGAATTTAATGATTGCATCTAATAGAGTTAGAATCTAAAAAAAACTTAAGATTTTTTACGAGGATAATCTACAGGGTAAAGATATCATCCCCACGTAAAATTAAATTATTCTGAAAGTTCTAAATGGATAAAGTATGTGTATAACTTTTTTTTATAAAAAAATCTTTTTCCTCAAATCCCATTTGTTTGTTCATAAATGCTTTGCGTGCTAATTTTGGCGAAATACTTTTTTCTTTTTATAAAATAAGATAAATGATATAGAGGGTACCAACTATAAGTTTTTTCATCCGGTAATGGTTGTATCCATTGATTTAGATGTTTTATTATTCTATAAATAAATAAATAAATGAGGT
This sequence comes from Berberis thunbergii, assembly GCA_003290165.1. Classification (NCBI taxonomy): domain Eukaryota; kingdom Viridiplantae; phylum Streptophyta; class Magnoliopsida; order Ranunculales; family Berberidaceae; genus Berberis; species Berberis thunbergii. Next base: position 8,382 of record QNQO01001724.1, read on the forward strand.
TGACGAAAGACTACTAATGAGAATCTAGACGTCCTGTGATTTCTAAAAATAAGTGAATTAATGTTCTATCGTGGTGAGGTAATCAAGGCGGCAACAATAAAATAGAAGGCCAAAGCAAACTAAAAATATCGAGCTATTTTTTTTTAATTTAAATTAAATGACAACAACCAACAATTAAATATTCTACTATTTTTTGTTGGTTTAAAAGCAATGCCACACCTTACAAATATTTTGGAGCCTGTCTAACTGTCGAGGAAACCAGCGAGGGAGGGGGGTGTGATCACTCATCTCCCTCGATATTTGCGCTTTTGTGCATCTCAAGAGGGGTGACCGGTCACACCCCCCTCCCTCACTGATTTCCTCGCCATTTAGAATTTTTTAATATTTTGAGAAAATGACTTATGAGGCTTATTTTTATAATTATATACCATATCATATTCTAACAATTGAAAATGTCTCAAAATACTTATTTTTAATAATTAAATACTCTTAAAAGCCACAAATCCAACCTATGGTTTGAAAATAATTAGAAAGACATTTTTACCCTTTAACTTAAATGTTCAATTTTCAAAATTAATTCACCTACTTAAAACCAATCATAAATTTACTTTTTTTTACTTTCAAATTATCCAACAAGAATCTATCAGTTGTATTATTGTAGTGACATGAGACAACTTTGAGAAAATATCAAATTGTGTTAAAAATTACATATTTTGCTTATTTCAATGTAACTAGAATTTGAATACATAAATTAAAATATCACACATCGGTGTGTCTAGCAATATGAGTATATTTGTCTTTTTACATATATTTTAGCCATGTTAAGATTTGTGGCCTTTAATAATTTTGAATTACAAAAAATATACATTTTGACGCATTTTCAATTATTGGTATCTTATATGATCCATAATTATAAAAATTAGACCTTATAAATCATTTTTATTTTTTTCCCTCACAGAGAAAACTGTTGTTCGACCTTTGCTTTTCTTATTGGGCTTGTGGCCATAATAAGGTGGCCCAAAATACTGCTTTGTAGGCTTTGACAACCTCATCGCACATCTCTTTGCAACACTCAAAATCTGTCAAAATAAGAAATACACACTAAATTTTGTTTCAACGGTTATAGTATTAGGATGATCATTGTCAACTTTAAGAGTTGCGATAAATACAGGATGAACTAAGGAGGATTGAATGTTTCCTGGGATTGTAAAGAATGTAATTCCCATATCTCATATAGGCAGAAATGGGAATGCCGTCAGACTTACTGAACATGACAATGGAATTTTTTTGTGAATTTAGAATAGATTCAATCTAATGGTGTGTTTGGTTGCATGGAATCTTATGCCATGAGAATTTATGAGAAGACCCATTTATTTTAGGCTAAATTGATATATCACTCACATTCATCATTTGATTTTGTGATCAATGGTGGGAATGAAAGTCCCATGAACATGAAAATCACATGCCTTGAGGGACCAATGAGTGGGATTTTCATGTTCATGGGATTTTCATTCCCACCATTGATTACAAAATCAAATGGTGGATGTGGAGTGATATATCAATTTAGCATAAAATATAGGTGTCACCTCATGAATTTCCATGGCATAAGATTTCATGCAACCAAACACACCCTAAAGTGTAAATGAAAAACCTGAACCCAGCACGAGCGCGAGCCATCTAGTCCCCTTTATTCCTCCTCATTCCATGAGTTTTTGTTCCATTTTCAAACTTTGCTCCAGGGAATTGCGATAAAGAACATTGGCAAAAACTAATGAATCAAAGCCGGGGTCCATTTTGTCGACCACGGTCACTAGATCCAACAAAAAATTAGTAGCTATTTTTGTCAACAAAATAGTTTTCAATAGAAACAAATGAAGGAATGGCTTCATGGGGAGAGTGAGGAAGTTCACATGGTTGGTTGCCCTTTTAAGTGACAGGGATTTTGCTTGCAAAGATAAGCTTCTTTACCCATTAAAAATCAGCAACGAGCACCTCGCACCACTCATTTATCTCTTTCACTCCATTCTACTCTTTCACACTACTTAGTTACTTTTTTACACCACTTATATAAACAAAAATCTTAAATTTTTTTTGCGTAAAACAAAAAAATAAAAAAGTTAATAAAAATAAAAATTCGATTTGCAGAGTGCACTGCGAGGTATCCCAATTATGGTCATTTTACCTCTACGAATCGAATTTTTTTTATTTTGCGCGACTTTACTACAATGATCATAATTTGCTCATTTCAAAACATTTTCAAGTGATTCAAATTGTGTTTATTAGATAACTGAGATTATTACAACTTTTGTGTTTTGACCAACTTCAAATTCAGTCTCGATCGAGCATATAAGTTGGTCAAAAGTTAAGAACACTATCCCATTTTCATTTTTCGGATAGATTTGCGTGACTTTAGTAAAATGATCATAACTTGCTCATTTCAAAACATTTTCAAGTGATTCAAGTTGTGTTTATTAGATAACTTAGAGTACTACAACTTTCATGTTTTGATGAGCTTGATAATCAGTCTCAATTGAGGGTTTAAATTGGTTCGAAAGTTACCATATTTTTCATTTTTTCATTTTGAGTTTGGGTTTGTCTGTTATGTTAAGTTATGCATATTTATCGAGTTTGGGTTTAGAGGTTTTAACTTTAAGAAAATTTTGAGAGTTTTCGAGGGAGATTGAGGATATTTGCAAGAGATTTGAGTGTGAGGAGATATTTGAATTAGGAAATTTCGAGTGAAGGAGGAAAGAACCATTGCCTTGTCGATTTGAATGGTAAGGAAATAAAATGGATGATTTTTATTTATATAGGTGGTGTGAGAAAGTAAAAAATTAAAATAAAATCAATAGTGGTGTGAGAGAGAGGATATAATGGTGCGAGGTAGTCGTTGCCTTAAAAATCTCAGTCCAAGAAGGAGTTTTCGGTTCACAAGTTTCTTCGGCAATATTAATTTCATTGACGCTTTTTCATTTTACCTTTAGGTAGAACATTGCCTTAATCTAGGCTATAAATTAATCGTCTTCCTCAAATATAAATATGTGATAGCCTAAGAACTTGTATCTGCCTACAATACTAAAGGCCTAGATCAAGACGTCTTTCTAACCAAATAACCAAAGGCCTAGATCAAGACGTCTTTCTAACCAAATAACCAAGTAGTACATCGCGGAGAATGTAAAATGCTGGTGCTTTTCAGTAGAAATATATGTGCCCTTAAAAATCATTTTCACCCTTTCAACAAAGGGACAGTGGGTTAATGATAATACTCATCTAGTATAGATAACATTGTCAACTCTCGTAACATATAAATTATTTCTAATTCAACGCATATATATGTAAAATATATTAAAAAAAAGTTTTTATTTTTATTTTTTTAAATAAAAAATCAAAAACCAGCCTAGGAGGGCGCCTAGCCTGCCCAATTGGCCTGGGTGGCTCCTAACCGCCTAAACCGATTTTAGAACACTGCCTACAATACTAAAGGCCCAGATCAAAACGGTTTTCTAACGAGATAACCTAAGTGGTACAACGCAGAGCCCAATCGGCCTGAGTGGCTTCTAACCGCCTAGATCGATTTTAGAACACTGCCTACAATACTAAAGGCTCAGATCAAAACGGTTTTCTAACGAGATAACCTAAGTGCTACAACGCGGAAAATTAATGCTGGTGGTTTTGAGTAGAAACATAAGTGCCCTTAAAAGTTATTTTCACCCTTTCAACAAAGGCACATGGCCAACTCTCATACATCAACATCTTAACAGTACTTGGGACAATGTTGATGTCTATCTAAGGCCTTCCCATCACATATCATACATCATAATTTATAACACAATATGATCGATCCCAATTATGGAGTCAGACATTAACAACCTCAGTACAATTTGGCACATGGGGTGCGTAATATATGGTTGTAACCATACATAAGCACACCTCACTTAAACTTAATATTGGTCATGCATGTCTCATAATATATGTTCACAAAGTACAACTAAGGGTTGGTAAGCATAACAATGGTTAGAACAATCAATGGTAATTACATCATTTTCATAATTTTAAGAGGAAAAAAAAAGGTTTCCTTTGTAGGTGCCTCGATTGTAATTGTGATTGGCACATTGGTGATGGGACAATCCTCTTTTTGTATAATTCTAATAATTTATTATTTATTAGTGATTAATAGTGATCTTAAAAATCGCTTGGCGGTGGACGAGTGTTGAAGAGGGGATCAGCGTTCAAAAGACTACGGGCGAAAGTCTAGCAGTTATTTATTATAATTTATGATTTATAAAAGTTAAGGATATTAGCTTATAAATTACTTTCAATTCAATATCAAAATACATATGCAAAATGTATTAAAAAATAGAGTATTGATTTTTTTTAACTAGAAATAATAATTAAAAAAAAAAAAAAAAAACTCACCCAAGCAGCCGTTTAGACCAATTTTTAGAGTGGGATAGGATCAGGATGCAAATTTTCAATCACGTCCATCTCGTCTCGTCCCGAACCAATTTTTTTAATATTTAGTGTGAACCATGTGGTATGAAACTATTTGTTGAAATAATTATTTTATTTATTGAAATGACTATTTTATTTTCACAAACTTTCATGCAACTCACCTAAATAATAAATCTAACTCAAACTCTCTCATTTTTTTTTCTCTTCCTAACTCTTGATAATAACAATGTGTGTTCCTCGTAGTTTTTAATGACAACCCAATTAATCATTTTAGTTAGCAATGTACAAAAAAAATGATTATCTTCAATAGTGGTTCTAAAAAAAACGGAGTAAAGACTAATGAAATGATGAAATAATAATCAATGACTTAAAGTTATATAGTTGTTCTAAGAATTGTGTGTTTGTAAATCCAAAATTTAGCATATATTCATCCCGTTTCAAACTCGTTTGGGATGGGACGAGGTCGGAATAAGGTTTATTTCGTCTCGATCCCGAACAAACGGAATGGAATAGGGATGAGGTTCATCTCATCGCGTGTCCGGCCCTATAATGAGGTACTAACTCAAGTGATAGACTTATGACAAATGGTATCACAAGTTCACAGTCAAACCCACCAAACTTTTAATGGTTATGAAATTCAATAAAAACTCTGCTCGCATTTCAAAAAAATTATTAAAATCCAACTGTCACAATCTTTCTCGACAATTTAAGCCTAGAGATAAACCATCATTAGTTTATAAATCAAATCCCAAGACACATCCCCACAACTTCAACCAGAGTTCCCCCACACCCCCTCAACAACAAAACAGAAAAACGTTAAAACCATCCCTCTATTCTCTTCTCTTCTATTCTTCTTTTCTCTGCAGTCAGGATTTCGTCTCTTCTCATTCTGCAACTGAATTCTGACACACAAACCATCCACAATGTTACCAGCATCAACTGAAGCTGCCGAAGTACGAGCAACTAGTACGGCCAATACACACCTTAACATGAATCAAATCATTACTAAGACTGCAGAGACAGTAGTGGTTGCAGTGAGAGCAGAGAAGGAGATCTCAAAGAGAGCATTGGTTTGGGCTATAACACACGTAGTTCGCCCCGGCGATTTCATAACTCTGCTAGCTGTTCTATCTAGTGAAAGCAAAGGTATACATAATTCGGTAATGTTTTCCTAGATGCTCAAATTTTTTAAGTATTCATTTGTGGATGTCAATTATGTAGGGAAGAGGCTGTGGAACAACTTTCCGCGCTTTCCTGGAGATTGCGGGAGCAGTCACAGGGATATGTCTCCGGATGATCGGATTTGTGAGATCTCAGAGACTTGTTCTCAGATGGTTCTTCAGTTTCATGACCAAAACCAGGTGTGCATTTACCAAACTCACCTAGTTTTACATATTTTTCTTTAAAGTTTTGTAGGGTTATTTTGGGGATTTTGTTTAATGTCTTAATCTTATGAAATTTGCAAAATGTAGCACATTATGTGAAATTTCAGTAAAATTAAGTGGTGTGTGTTTCATTTTTCAACTCTTTAAATTGGTAAAGAAAAGGAGATCGATCAGTTGAGGCAACCAATATGATAAAAGTGGTGATTTCACTACTCTTTGCGCCAACAATTTTTGATAATTTACAAAGGATTTTGCAAAATTGCGAGTCAAAAAGGTTGAGCTATTTAAAGTCATTGTCTATAAAGAAACCACTATTGCGGCCTTTAAATTCACTCACATACTTGAAAAAAAAAAAAAGCACACTGAAGGCTTTTAATAAGGTGTTTGCGGGTTACAGTTTTGCGGAACCCTGATTAACAGATTAATTATAGAAGCAATGCAAGGATTAGAACAGAAATGATTATAAACTATAAATGAAACTCTGTCCATTCTATAGAAACTCTTTAGAAGTTGAAGAGAATATTTGCTAATGATTGGTACTGTGTGATTGATTATATATGTAGATTGGTGTAAGGATAAAGGTGGTATCAAGAGGTGTGGTAGCAGCTGAATCAAGGAGAGCTGGAGCCAACTGGGTCGTTTTGGACAAGTAAATTTAATACAAAAGTATCCTTTCTTAATTCTTGTATTATTACTACTTAATAATATTAGGTTAGGTGTTAGAATTGGTGTACCTAATGACATGTTTTTGTTCATCTTTAGCCATTCTGTGTGTGGAATATATTCTGTTTTGGAACTATGTGAAAAAAAAAAGAATTTCGAATTTGGTTCTCTGGCTACGTATATCGAACCCAAATACATAATGAGCATCTACGTTTGCTGGTTGACATATAGACAGATGTAGTTTTTGGTAAATATTAAGGACTTTCGTAGAGTTATTCCTTCAGAAGCAGTAAAAAATGCTCTATCTATCCAACTGACGGCAAGACAAACAACCTATTTAGAGACTCACATCTGAATTTATAGTAACATCGGACTTCTTATTACATTCTGACAGACAATTGAAGCATGAGGAAAAGCATTGCATGGAGGAACTCCACTGCAACATTGTGGTGATGAAGCGTTCCCAAGCGAAAGTCCTCAGGCTCAATTTGGGGAACTCAAATGATTTCCAACCTCCCACATCTTCTTATTTGGAAGAATTCAACATTGAAAGAATGCAAAGTAATAGGATCAGGCATTCGACTCCAGTTAGCAGCCCTGAAGATCTAAAGACTTCATTTACAAGAACAACAAATGATGAGACCTCAATATCCAGCTCGGATGCAGGAACATCTCCATTTTTTGTTTGCGAACAGAACCCACTCTTTGAAGGACACAGAAAGGGAAGGATCAGACCAATCCATGAACACACAGACTCAGAAGACTCCTTTGTATCTTTCGACTCAGAGGGGGAAGGTCCAGGACCTCTCATAACAAACTCAACGTCATCAAGAACTCTCAACCACGGCAATGTGCAGTGGATTACTCAAAACAACATTGTTAACAAACAGAAATCATTTGTTACAAATTTCAAGGATGCCCACAAAATTAGAGATACCACATCTAGAACCCTACTTGAACAATTTGTACAATTCGATCAGGCCATGCCACAGCAGTTGTACAGAACAAATGAAAGAGACCACATTTTCAACTCTAATGTAAGGGATGCAGTGTCCATAAGCAGAATTTCTACAGCTCCTCCTCCTTTATGTACATTATGTCAACACAAGGCACCGGTATTTGGCAAACCACCAAGATGGTTTGATTATAGAGAGCTTGAGGAGGCCACAGACAGATTTTCAGAGGCAAACTTCTTGGCAGACGGTGGATTAGTATCCGTTCATCGTGGGATGCTAAGTGACGGTCAAGTGGTTGCAGTGAAGCAGTTTAAGGTGGTTGGGTCACAAGGCGACACCGAGTTCTGTAGGGAGGTTGGAATGTTGAGTTGTGCACAGCATAGGAATGTTGTGATGCTAATTGGGTTTTGTATGGAGGGCAGAAAAAGAGTACTGGTTTTTGAGTATGTATGCAATGGCTCTTTGGACTCTCACTTATATGGTAATCTCCCTTAACTTTTCTCCATGCGTAGATATGCAGAAAGACTGTATGGGTTAATGCAAGTACTCACAGCCTCACTAGTTACAATGCCGTTCTTCTATGTTGAGCAGGAAGCAGAAGAGCTCATCTAGATTGGCAAGCACGTTATAAGATAGCAATTGGAGCAGCAAGAGGACTAAGATACCTTCATGAAGATTGCAGAGTTGGTTGCATTGTGCATAGACGCCTGCACCCTAACAATATCCTCCTCACCCACGATTTTGAACCTCTGGTACATGCTCTGCCATAAATATTGATTTATTCAGGAAAAGCTTTAAACAATACACTCGTGTCTGTAAAATGGACTTAACTGTGCATTTATTCGTATAGCAAAAATAGAAAAATCTTAAAAATGTTTAGGTTGTTGTTAAAGACCTAAATATTCATGTCCAATTAATCACATTTGTTTATATGTCAGGTTGGAGATTTTGGACTTGCTAGGCAGCAACCTGAATTAGGCTTTGGCGCAGAACCACGCAATGTTGGAAACTTAAGGTACTCACAGAAAATTTGTCATAGTTTCTTTCTATTAATTCCTACAAATCCTGACAGTCAAAAAAAATTTATGTCCATGGAAAATCCCAAGTCGTTTTGATAACTGGAAGTTCTATTGTTAGGGCAAAAGATAGAGTTGCCTAGTAACAAATGTACTAGCAACTTGTCCTACAGAAAGCATAGTAATGCTATTTCTGTCTCCAGGTTTCTTGCACCAGAATATGCAGACGATGCAAATATTACAGACAAAGCTGATGTCTACGGATTTGGAGTGCTTTTACTAGACCTAATTACTGGTGGAAAAACTGCTGATATGCATAGTCTAAGAGGTCAACAGTTTCTAGCAGAATGGTCTCGCCTTCTATTGGTGCTAGCAGAACAAAGCCAAGCCCAAACGATCAACTCTAAACTTTTAGATCCATTCCTGGACCCTGTTCAACTCCAAGACTTCTCACACCAACTAAAATCTATGGCTCGTGCTGCTTCATTATGCCTGCAACGATACCCAGAGTCCCGACCGCCTATGTCAAAGGTCTTACATCATCTCTTTACCATCGACCCTTCTCTTGGTTCTCTATTTTGAATGTCAAACCTCAAGCATTAGCCATTAAACTAATTTTCTGTCTTATTCAGGTCCTAAGGACACTAGAAGAAGGAGATGCAATTGGTCCTTTTGGTCTGGACTTGGATCCAATTGGGAACAGAAGTGGGAGGCTGCGTGGGTTGAGCTCAAATCCACAAACCAAATTGAGCAGAAACCATTCCCGTAAGCTTTCACATTGAAAGCATAATATAACATATGGATTGAGTCTGTAACTACTTTTGATTTGACGTATGCTATGTAATTTACAACAACAGATATACAGGAAAAAGAGAAAAAAGGTAAATGATAATAAAAACAGGCAACAGAGTGAAAGTTTTACAGGTTTTACCCAACATACCATATGAGCCTTCATGATCCTGTAATCAGGTGCATCTAAATTCTATGGCAGCATTGGTGTTTCTTCGTTGTTTGTGATCTGAAGATTGTGATGGTAATATTTGCTCCAAATATGCGAGCTAGTTAAGCTGCAGCAAGAGATAATATAGAGCCATTTGGCATCTCTCCTGACCTGTCCATATCCGAAATCATTTCTACTGAGAGTATTGCTAGCATCCCATCGAATAGGAATAGCAGAAAGTGACCAAACTTGAGCTACAGGTCTGCACTTAGAAGAGATGGTTAATTGTCTCAATTTCGGTGCTGCAAAGTGGACATTTCACGGCAACTGCCATGTTATGACGATAAAGGTTCCCACCCACTGGGATGATTCTGTTATAAATTTTGCAAAACATGAAGTTTCCAAATGGAGTGGAGAAGTGTTGGAATTGTTGATGAGAAAAGATGGTCTCCTTGAGTTTAAGGTGCTGGAATGAATAACAAGTTCCATAGGATGATTCTACTTATCTTCCACCACTGAAAGCTCCTTCACCAATCCGGACCCAACAAAGAACTAATATGTATATTAACCTTGGAAAATATATCAAATTAAGAACCATCAATCTTTAACATTAAACCATGTTTAGAAATATATGTCCACTCTACTCAATTGACTGGTATTCAATGCACAACTCAAAACCTGGTGTGCAAGATAGCACGATGAAGCCAAAGGTGTACTAGAGGTGTGGCAAATGAAATCACACATCACGAATTTGAACCGGCCAGCGGCATGGGGTGAGAAGGGTTAAGGGTAAAAAAAAATGGCATGATGAAGAGTGTATCTTGTGTAATTTACACAACCCAAAGGAATCAATATTTAATACGCATCTTATACAGAATAAGCTTGGAAAAAGATAGCATTATTAGTATTTTATACACAGCATTCCCTATGTCTAAAATTTCACAAAAAGAACAGGTTTGTAGCATGAGTATTGTTATACGTGCACCTTGGTCCCTTGCAAAAACAATAATCTAATCTTATGAGATGAATAAGTTTATAAAATTGAGAACTTCATATGGTTCAACTTAGCAAAAAGATGGTCAAGTACATCTTCTAGAAGTATGCAAAAGAATGATTTTACGAGGAAATTATGAACCCAAAGCAGAAAGCAATTGAATTTTCTGTGCATATGAAATGCTGAGGATCCTTTTTTTTCTGACACTTTACACTTGTATACAGCCTAGAATCTGAACACCATTAATGAGAACATTACATTAAACTAACTGGAACATGAAAGAGCAGACGAATTTACAAGCCGCACTCATTTAGGAGTCAGGGAGAGGTGCTTGCCTCAGTACTATAGATGGAGTACTCACTGGCGCTGAAGTAGGCTCTCTCTTCATCCCATTTGAGAATCTCCCTTGAATATCTAAGAGCATCATCAACAGTATCAGGCTCCAAACCATTCACCGGAGAAACATAAAGCTTCCTGCCAGTCAGAGACGAGAAAAGTCTTTTGAACTTGACAGCTATATAGTGGAAACCCAACTGAGCTAGGGTAGTATGGTTGTTCTTGACCTGCCGACTGCTCACCGGATTGAAGTCATTGAACCATTCACATCGAGTGAGTGGAATTTGCTCGATCTTTTTCTCAAATAAATCAAATTTGTTGAGGATCAGTAAGAAATCCATGTGTTCAAAGACTGGATGAGTGATGATGTTCTCAAAAAATGTCCGACTTGCCACCATTTTGTTTGTAGTAACCCCACTTCCATCATCAGAGAATTCATCATAGTCACTCAAGGAAACGCAAAAGATGACAATACGCACATCTTCAAACATCTCCAACCACTTGCAGTTTTCTCCAAGGCCTCTTGCATGTACTCTGACAAGTTGGTACCTGCAAACAACAAGATTTCACATGTCAACCAATTTTATGCCCCAAGTCCTAGGCAATTTGCACTTGCACATTTAAATTAAACCCAGTTAGTTTTACTGTGATAAATAGCTACCAACCTAAGCAATGGTTCTCGCTCCGTAGGGTCATCCTCTAATGTTGACTGCGAGAAGGAGAAATCCACACATGAGAGGCCATTGGACGATGTGATACCCTCTGCATACAAGATATCTGTGTTAGAGGGCTCGTAATCCACCCTTGATATATCAACCACCTGCACAGAAGATAAAGTTTTAAACTATATTATCACATATGAAAATACGACCCGCAAGAATGATTGTTAAGTAATAATCTCAGATATAAGACTGGTGATTTCAAAATTATAGACATTGGGCATAAAGTTCGAAATAAATATCACCAACAAAATCTCAATGTAGTCATTGGAGGACTCAACAATCAGTTCCATACAGTTGTGTTGCAGTCATCACAAGCTGCTAACTTGGGTAATTCTCAGTAGAAAGCCATAGAATTTGTAGCATTGATTATGCAATCATCAAGAGTAATAAATACACAACTCATGGCTATCCTTGAGAGCCTTTTTCCATGGGATATGTAGCAAGCAACACAACTTCCCAAGGGCCAATTTGCATCAAGAAACCAGTACTAATTAAGGAGAAAAGAGAAAATTCCACAAAATGATGGTTTTAGGCTGAGATGTGAAGCAAAAGTAAACTGCTTGTTCTATACGGTCCTGTAAGTTGACTTGCGAATAAATAACTGTATTGAATTACCAGAAAAGATTTAGATATTTAAGACAATGATCTTCCGCTTTTCTACCTTAAGCTCCAAACTGTTTATGACCATTTGAAGCAATTCTATAAATGCTTTCCCTTGAGGGAGAACTCTTGTCATGTAAAGCAGATATATGTTTGGACAAATGAAAAGAAACATAAATTCCAGCAGCGGGGGTGTTGCTAGAAAGCAATCCCATTGGTGGTATGCTAAAATTCCAAAAATACAAGAAGGGACTAAAATTTGGATACGGTATAGAGCAAAAGAGAATAAATAAATGAGGCCGGGAATATAACTAGCTATGTAGTTAAATCGTTAATCGGACCCTAATTAGTTAAGGAGCGATATAAGATTAATCAATATTAATTGGCCTATATTTTATATACATATTTTCTTTATCTTTCCAAGTAAAAGAATTTTTCATCAAGAATTTTTTTTAATGTGTATTGAAGTAGTAGATATCACTTGTCACAATTTAATGAAAATTAAGAATATAAGGGTGTGCTTGGTTGCATGGAATCCTATGTCATGGAAACCATAAGGGGACCCCAATTTTTATGCTAATTTGAGGTATCACTTCACATCCACCATTTGATTTTGTGATCAATGGAAGGAATAGAAGTCCCATGAACATGAGAATCACATGCTTGGGGGACCAAGGAGTGGGATTCCAATGTTCATGAGACTTTCATTCCTACCATTGATCACAAAATCAAATGGTGAATGGGAAGTGATATATCAATTTAGTCTAAAATGTAGGGTTCCCTCATGGATTCCCATGGCATAGGATTCCATGCAACCAAACACACCCTAATATCAGATACTTTATATTTTTTTGTTTTGTTTTTATTCTTTTCGTCGTTCTTTTCTCATCATCAAAAAAAAAAAAAAATATATATATATATATATATATAGCCTCTTCTCAGACTCTATGGGTACGTATTGATGAGGTTAAGGCAATAAATAAATAAAATTGATTTTTTTCATTTGCTTATAAGACATTGCCATGGACCGATTAATTGGTGAGTTTTGAAAGTGATTAATCACAATTAATTGGTAAATCAGCCAAAAATCATTGAATTCTAAGCCAAAGGATTATTCAAACGATTAATTCAAAAATCGTAATGTTCTACTAGCGAGAAGAGATTAATCGTTGCCGATTTAATAACAGAAATAACCAAAAAATGTTCCTATTGATGCACATCTTACCCGCTCTAAAAAGTAACTAGCAACTACAGGTAGCATTTGTAGCTCACTTCTCCGTTTAAATGTAGCCTGAATGGCATCATCTTTCCACAACTCCTCCACTAAAGGGGCATACTCACGAGTAGCGGCTGGGAAAATGGCTTCCAAATTACCAGACACCATAACTTTGAGAAGCCAATCAGAGAATGCTTTCAACTTTGGGCTGATGGAATAGATAGTTTTTTCATCCCTCTCACCTGAAGTATCTGTAATTAACCAGATTTTGCAGTCAGATTTGATTCATACCATCATATAAGCAATGTATCAACATCACTAAATTCTTGCTAGACATTGGATTCAGAACATGTTTCCAATGTCAATATGTAAAAGTTAGTTCAAAAGCAAATAGTCATTGAGTTCTTATTTGTGTTCCTGCTTAATATCTCTAAAACAATGAATGTTTATAGGTGCCTTGCTTCAAAACCTAGTTTGAACATAATTGGTTTTCTTTTTCTTTTTTTCTATTCATAACCATTAATGTTTTGCTTCCTTGAGGTTATACTGGAGGAACTTAAAAACGCTTCGTTCTTTTTTCTTTTTCTTTTTTAAATCCATGCCAGCATAATACTTAAAAGTATTAACATGGTCTGCCTCATCATTCTGATTCTTCGATCTTTGAAAGCATCATATGTAAGGAATAAGTTATCGCTACATACGAATAAATTTCTAAATGTTTAATAGCTATTAAAGAACCATACCTGTAGCACTTGCTTGATCAAGCAGTCGTTCTTTCCCCATTTCAGTCAAACTTTCATCCTCAAATCGTTCACGGCCCTCAAGCAGTATACCAAGATAACAGTATACATTAGTTTGGATAACCAACTTGATACCTTGGCGCTCTTCTTCCGAGAAAGGATCGGTTTTATACAAGATCTTTGTCTGGAATAACATGTAAATGAATCAATCCAAAAGTAAAATACAATTATGAATTATTAATTGGTTAAGAACATCAGATGGAGTTGAACTTTGGTCCAGCGACCCGACGGTGCAAGGAACAAAACATGATAATGATCAAACAGTAGCAAATTTGTCAACTTTCTTAGTAGCATTTAAAAGAGATAACAGCATATATTGCCTTGCATTGGAAGTCAACATAAAACAAGGGAAGGATAACGAAGTTTTCTCCAATTAGGTAATACCTGTTTAAAAATCGTGCTCGTCCCAGATCCCTTGAATCCAACCAAAAGAAGCTTCTGAAGTGTTCTTTTCTCAATGTAGTCAGGGAGAACTTTACCAATTAGATCATTCACTTCTTCTCCAGCAAGATTTTCTGCCTTGGAAGGAATAGGCAGCGACAAAATAGTACAAGCCAGCTTTGTCCCAGCCTGAAGAAAATCCCTCATTAAGTAAATGTGCTAGCAAGGAAATCAACAAAGACAATAAGTAACACGTCTTCATACACACACCTTGCTCCATAAATTCCCTTTTACACTCTTTTGTCCTTCTTCCTGATACGACCCGTCCTCATCCAGCCAGAAGTGGGGGTTTCCAGCACATTGGACTCCTGCTAACTGCAAGATCAAGAGAATAGTGTTTTTTTTAATTGTTTTTCAGTAAAACCATGACAAAGACTAATTGTGTCTCCAAAACAAACCTGAAGCATCCGTAACTCCACTTTAGTGATCTCCCTGTTATTTATAAAGACTTTTGTGTTACCATTGCTAGCATCTGGGATGATAGGACCTCCAACATTTAAATGAGGGCTAATGATTTTGCAAGGCTTTTGCCCTTCCTGTCAAATTTCATTACCATGTCAAGCTAAATGGCTATGTAAACAAAATTATAAAAACATAATCAAACTCAAGTACTGTGATTATACTCTGTGCTCACCTTTCCCCAAAGACCGGATACTTTGTCATACCAGTAGCGTCCTGGTTTTAGCTTTGCCGGCGGGTTTAAACAGCTTTGCAATATATCCAATTCCTCTTGACAAAGCTGAACCTCATTCACATAAACCTGCTCTGGTTGTAGCTGATTTATTTCACATAATTTCTCTGCTTTCATTATCTGTCGAACTTCCAACTCGCTGAGCAGCCGTTTGAGAATCCGAGAACATTTACCCAATATTGCTCTCTTTGACTCATCAATCGAACATCCAATACAAGTAACACATTTCCTTCCTTCCGGCATAGAGCCCATTGCTCTAAGAACACAATTACTGCAGTATTTCGAACTGCAAACAATGCAAGCCTCCTTTTCAGTGAACCTATTTCCTTTAAAGCATCGATAACACGATCCCTTCTTTCCTTTAGTGGCAGATTCTTTTCTTTCTAGTACCGTATCAGACTCAACAGGACTAAACCCCTCATCAATTGAACCACTTGTTTGTACATCAAGGAAGGTCACAACCGCTGTTCTTTTAGCATTTCTTTGAGACACATTACCGCATTCCTCAGCCCTGAAAGAGCCAATCTCCGAAGACGGTAATTGACAACTCAAAACTGACTCATTTGATCCCCAGTCACGACGACTCCTATCATTTACATAATCTAAACTCTCCTTGCTATCCTTAGATGACCCCAAAACATCTAATATTCCAATCTCGCCAGATCCATTATCATCACTGTTAGTTATCTCTAATATATCCGAGCTACTTATCCTACTTGACAACTCCCGGGAACATTCACGACCATTCGAAGACTCCAACACACCCGAGCTATCAATAACATCAGACAATTCACAAGACGGATCACAGCTATTCGAAAACCCTAAAGTGCTCGAACTACTAATCTCACTCGAAACTCTACGCTCATTAACATCTCCACCACTCTTCTCAAACTTCGGAGCCACCACCAACGGATCTAAACCTAATCCTAACTCCTTCGAAACCTCTCTCTTCACATGATCCACTACATGAACTGGCTGAACAACAGGTACTAATGAAAATTTACCATTAAGAGAAGTCCGATCCACCACCGAAGCAGTCGGTATCCGCTTAATATCCACCGGAAGCGCTCGAGGCAGCTCGTATGTCACCGGAGGTCCGTCATACTCTGCTGCAAATGAATACTCTACATCTTCTTCTTCATCATCAGGTATAGGAGGAGCCGATACCGGCATCATTCGGCTTAAAAGCCCCTTCATCTACGCAACACTCACCAAAACCTCAACAAACCCTAATTATCAGAGAGATCCTACTCAAGAACTTGCAAAGATGTTACAAAAACAGTGTCGAAGGAGCTTCTTTGAAGAAGCTCCTTCATTCACACTCTAATGAACAATAATTCTTACAGTGCGTACAGTGAAGTGAAATTTGTTTGAATTAGATCTTGGGATGTTGTGAAGTGAAGATTGAACATGAATTTGAGTGGAACTTAAAGTGATAAAGAGAGAATCAAAGCTTGCGAGCGAGCAAGCGAGCGAACAAACAGATCTGAAACAAAGAAAGACAGAAAGAAAAGATTGTTTTGTCTTACCAACAGAGAGAGAGAGAGGTGGAGAAGAAGAAGCAGAGCTGTCGTTTATTACTTTTTCTTTTGGTTTGCTTTTCTTTACAGTGAGCGCAGAGAAAAGGACACCGAAGAAAACCGCACAAGGGGTTAGTGTGGAATCTGCTTTTTCTCATTTTTGGGGTTTTTATTTGGTCCGTTGTTTGGTTTGGTTTGGTTTAGTTGCAAGAAAAATAGACATGAAAATTCATTTTCGATAATACAATAATGATGTCGGGGAATTACTATATTTCTTCTTTCCTTTACCTATTTTTATAGCAAGTGATCCATTTTCAACAGCCCTACTACAAGGGCATGATGAAGGGGAAAGATCTCATCTAGAATCTTACTTTTACATTACTGAATTTCTTCGGCAACGTGCTTAATTGGTTTAAGAATTGAGTTGTGTGCATAAATCTCGAGCTTGTAATATATCAAAGACTTGTGCTCTAACCTTATTGTCCTGATCAAAGTTTCAAAATTTGTGTCATGTGGACTGACATAATTTGGGCTTGAAAGCTTGACTTATGACCTGAAGAATGGTTTAAACATGGGATCGTGTTGAAGCATTTTTTATATTATGATTGACTTATAGCAATTGTATGGTTATGATCACATGACTGATTGATGTACCATCAATTTTCATGAGCACGATTTTGATTATTCAAACTTGGATTGATAGGAGCACTAGAAAATCAATCTTATAAAGAATAGATTTCCACTCAATAAATAAATAGAAAACCAAACAGCCCAAGAAAATTCTAACAACGTAGCCTTTGTGTTTTTTTGGGATGAGATAAAATGGGTTTGCTGATGTGGCGGAAGGAGACACGTGGGATGCGTAGAATGGGGAGGGTTTTGTTTGGTTGTGTGTATAATAAGAACAAATCGGGTGAAGAACAGAACAGAGAACACGTGAGGTGATGAAGTGGGGCCTACTTGTAAGGGAATTGTAGTTGTACGGGTAGGGTCGGGTGCAGTGAGGAATCGTTTGCACGTGACTTGAGCGGGTTGGGCCTAACCCGATGGGCTGTAGTTATAGAGTCCCACTGACTCATCCTCAGGTTTTACCATCGATCAATCAATCAGCAATTACTTGACTGACTGTAACTCGTGTTACTATAAGGATTGCATGCAGATCCTCGTAAGGATGCAGGTTTTTGTAACTAAATGTTCATGGCGAGATATATTTGGTAAATAGGATTTCTATGGACGCATCCTCAGGTTTTATGATCGATCGATCGATCAACGGTTACCTGACTGACTATAAGTCTTGTTACTGTAAGGATTGCATGCAGATCCTCATAAGGATGCAGGTTTTTCTAAATAAATGTTCGTCGCAATATATATTTGGTAAATAGGTATGATCATTGGACGATAGAACATGAGCGGGCACATGAGGCAATAATCACAAGGAAATAATGCGATACCTTTACTTGTTTGCGCGTGTATATAAATGGCAAATCAAAGAAATGGCAATGCATAAACCTGAAAATTTCTCTACTTGTTCAATTCGAGAAGGTTTAGATGGTTGAAACCATAAACTTTGAAAGCGATTAGAAAAAGGCCTGAACATTGAAGATGTAGTTATAAATGTTTGCCATAAACAATAGCATAGGTGTCACATAAACAATGTTATAGGCACTGTTCGATCGAATATAAAAGTTCTATCTTGTCTAATTTGATAATTTCATAGAATCCACAGAGCCAATTCTCAATTTTGAGAATGAAATTCGTAATGAAAAGAGTGCCAGAAACATATTTGATATTCAAAGGTACTAACATGAAAGCATTTGTAAATTTTGCATTGATTTGATAAATTGAACATTAATAAACGTATGTATAAAGTACATTTCCTTTAGAAAATATTTGTCATTAGAACTTCATCCCATCCACAAATTCCAACAGAGATCTCTCATTATCAATCACTCATCCCCAGCATTTTATGCTCAATCCCACCCAATATATTGTGAATCATTTTTTTTTTTTTTTGTAGTTTTTTGTTATAACAGTATACTTACACACCGCATTTTTCGAGTCTTTCGAATGGACTAACAACTCCTGTTTACAGATTAGAATACTGTTCCATTTAATTTCTTATGGGCTCTTGTTGTTGTTAGTTGCTTCCTGTTTCTTGATGTGTGTTTAGTAATTCCTCGCCCGGTTGCTACTACTGACACTATTACTATTAGTTGAAGAGAATGAAGAATCAGGAGGCGATAGGCCTTCGATGGAGTGCTGATGCTGCTGCATTTGAGTCACATCCGGAGGTTGTTCAGCCACCTTCCACACCTTCACTGATTTATCAAGACTTCCACTGTATACAATCCATCGTTGATCACGAGCCGACGATTCTTGATCCCTTTCGACTGATAAGCACTTCACAGGCCCAGTATGGCCTGTTAAAATCGACAAGCAAGTATGAACCCCATTGTCCCTCCTCCACACGCATATACTCTTATCAGCTGATCCACTAAACACTAAATTCCCTCCAGTAGCTAAACACAGCACGGCCAGTTTATGCCCTTTGAGCACTCCACCGTGAGATAGCTGTTTTTCGCGTTCCCAGAAGTTAACTACTCCGTCCGAAGAACCACAGTAGAGCGTTGAAGCTGATGGATTTAGAGCTAAGGCCGTTACCGCGCATTCCTGTTTTAATAGTGTTTGAACAAATGCATGTTTAACACCTTTTGGCTGAGTCTCCTTTCGCCAAACTTTTACAGTTCCATCAGCTGACCCCGTAAAAACCATACCATCAAAACCAGCAACGACGGAGTTTACAGCATCATCATGAGCATTTATGGATTCCATGCACTTCGAATCAGAAATTCGCCAAACCTTTAAGGTCTTATCCCAAGAGCCTGAATAAAGAAGTCCTTGATCCTCATTCAAGCTCAGACAAGAAATGGCATCAAAATGCTTGATCCAGAGGGTTCGATGTCGTCCAACATCAATATAATTGCTAGGGTTGAGAGAAGTTTTGATGATGTCCTTAAACTTAGGTAGAGTTCCAGCTCGTTTGTGAACACTGGGGTTCTTTGGAGAAACCTTCCATACTCGAATCTTTCCATCTTGATGACCAGTAAAAATCTTCTCTCCAGCAATAACAATCGCCTTAACCAGCCCGCTTGCAGATTTAAATGCCGAATACTCTTGCATATTCTTCCAAACTCGTATATTCTTGCTATCAGAACCAGTATAAAGAAGATCACCTAAAGTAGCCAAAGAATAAATATGCCCTTCTTCACGAACAAGCGATCCAATCAGTCCATTTTGAGGTAACTTCATGTGATCTTCAAATGCGGAGGTCTTCGACCATGGAGAGTTCAAGGGGGAAGAAGATTGGTTCCATGGTGACATATTACAAGGAGAGTTTTCTGCACTCATTTGGTCGTAATAACCTACAGCGGAAGCACTGCTGACCCTTGTGAGGTCTTCTATGTTAGCTGTTGATGGTGTCGAAGAAATTGCCGGATCAGAATTATAAACGTGGTTGTTGTATTCCGCTCGAGGAAGACTTTTTGTATCATACATAGTCCCTCCTCTGCCTTCCGATTCTATCATTCTAATCCCTCAATCATCAATTGTAACTTCGTGAATTTGTGATCAAATTTTGTAAAGCACAAAATGAGAAATGAAATGGAGATGAAGATGATTATGAAGATGAAGATGAATGAGGAACAAGAAGATTTGTAAAATAAGAGAACAAGGTGTATGTATATAGGTGACAAATTGCCAAGTGGAAGAAGGGGAGATGTGTTGGTTAGGAAGGTGAGGTGGGATGAGATGTTTGTGTGTGGAGGGGAAATGGTGATCTTATATTTAGTTGGGATTGTAGGGTGGCGTTTCAACAGCTTCTTCACCCTTGTTTGAAAAAAAAAAAATTAATTTAAAAATTGAGTGAATTTGTGTGAGGGTAGGGTGGCAAAGAAAACAACATTTTGACTTGTTCATTGATTGAGAGATAGACACTAAATCACTTATGGTCAAATTTTGTGTGTTAATAATTGGAGAGATTCTAAATGTCGAGGGAGTGAGCGAGGGAAATGAAGTGGCGAGGTGAGAGCTGTTCATTTTTTTCGAAATGCGTGCAAGAAAAGTCAACGCACGCATTTTAAGGAAAATGAACGGTTCTCACCTCACCACTTCATTTCCCTCGCTCATTCCCTCGACATTTAGAATTTCTCTAATAATTGAGTTTGTCTCTAGATTATTACAAGGAACAATGTAACGTAGATTTTTTTAAAGTAAAAATATTTGAATTTGGAGGCTAATGGGATTCATCTTAATTATTGTCAACATGTGATAAAGTGACTCTTCAATCGTTTAGAATTTGAAAATTAATAAGATTCACCTTAATTATAGTGGACATGTGACAAGCTAACTTTTCAATCATTATTAAATTTACGAAAATACAGTACAATGATTTCATTCGTTGAAGAATAATCTTAATGTATAAAACAACCATTAAAGTGCTGGTTAACATGGAAAATGTAGTGTTTTATCTTTATGATCTGTTACTAATCTATGTTAAACAAAGTAATCACTTTAAACAGTGACAAGGATTAACAATATTAGTGTCATAAGCAACCGTGTTAATTGTTACACCTCACCCCCTGAGACTTTAACACCTTGATCACTTGTCACCATAATTAACCCTCCACTTTCAATCAAGATAGGATTTTCCCACTTTTTGACCAAAACAAATTAAGTCTTAAACTCACAAACCAACGATGCATTTTTAGCTAACTAGTTGAAATTTTCAACCATCGCTTTATACCTAATTTCAAGAAAATCATGAACTTGGCAACGATGTCTAAATTCTATGCGAAGAAATGTCATTGTTCATATTCAGAAGGCCAAAACGAAGCGAAGGTTGGTGACAATGGTTGTTTAAGTCTTGGTTGATAGTTGGACTTTGACGTATACGGTTTCGCCATGTGATAGTGTTGTTGTCATCATTGATTGGGACCGTTACTCCGTTACAACCACTTGTCGATAATATGACAATTTTAAAAATATAAAGAAATCAAAATTCTGTTTGAGTGACACTTGCATTGTAAGATACGATTCGATTGCAATCTCAATCTCCTACTTGTTGAAAACAAAAATATTTACATTGATTCGATCAAATAATTAATCTACTCATAAATTTTAGGATCGCTTAACAACATAGAAAATTTACACTTCATTATAAATATTGAGCTTAAATAAATGTCTTAGGGTGTGTTTGGTTACATGAAATCCTATGTCATGGAAATTCATGAGGGGACCACTATATTTTAGGCTAAATTGATATATCACTCCACATCCATCATTTGGTTTTGTGATATATCACCTTTGCTTCTACTACTACATCTACATATTATTTCACTGTAGATTAATCAAGCATTAATAAGTGAAAAAGTTTGCCAAGTTTGATGGCAAACTTAAGTTGCAGCTCATCTTCATCATTTGTTAGGTCAGTTTTGTTGCAGATGACAAAGTTACATTCAAATTTATTTTAAGGGGTTAAGTTACTGCTAAATAACAACACTTAATTGATTTTCTTGTGACATATCCCATGATGTCACAAACATAATAAAAAAAGTGATTAAAATGTTTGAAGTAGGCAATATTTTGAAAGTGTATGTATACATTGGATGTCAAAGCACAATGTAAATTTATTTGATGTTCATTGGAATATTCTTGCAAAAAAGTTTGATGCTCTTGCAGCAATTTAAATTCATTTGATATTCATTGAATTTTAATAGCATATTGTAATCAAATGTCTTAACATAATTGCAAAAACCTAATATAACACAATGGAATAACATCTAATGAACATCAGGAGGCCTAATGAAACCTTTATAGACACTCCCAAATCCACCTTCTTCAATCTTAAGCAACCTACTGAAATTTTTAGTGGCATCCTGGAGCTTCGAGATTGAAAACACCCACAAATTATGTGCCTTCTCTTCATATAATTTTGGAATGGTTCGCGGGGATGCAGCTGAACCTGAGGATTTGATCTCTCTATTTACTCTAGAATTTTTGGAAATTTTCCCATTTTTTAACTCTAGGGCTGATTTTGTTTTATTACTTCTAAAGTATAAACACTTCATCTATTTGTTGGAAGTTCCAAGTTGGAACTTAACCAAAACTCTCCAAATTAAATTGTTCTAATAATTGATAAAATGGCCCAAATCAAACTAATAGTTGAAAATGGGCTTTGAATTTTGTCAATTGGACCAACAGTGTAATACCCGTCTTATAATTAAATAAATATAAAAAAAATTCTTTTGTAAACCCTAATGTTGATGGGTTGTTATTTTATTTGGGCTTTTATTGAAACTAATGATTAGGGTTTTATTTTGTGAAGATTAATGGCGGACTGTCTTTAGAATTTTAGTGTGGGCGAATAGCCACCTACCATATAAAAAAAACAAAACCTTTTTTCCTTAATTTTTTTTTTCTTTTCTCTTTCTCGTTTCCTTCTTAATGGCGGCTGACATTGGCGAGGGGATGAAGATGGGAAGAAGATGGAGGCCGGTGGAGAGAGTGAGCGATAAGAAGATGCAATCGACGAACAACAGCGGTGGTAGTGGTGGAGGTTCGGATGCACAAGCACAAGTGTTGCATCAGGCACAAGCAGCGCAAGTACAACAACATCCACAGTGGATGCCAATGCAGTACCCACCAGCGGCGATGATGATGCCACACCAGATGATGTCGCACCCCTTTGCTTCACACTACATGCAACCTCCACCTTTTATCCACCAGCCACCACCGCCCTTTCACCAAAACCACCACTCGGAACATGTACGCTCCGAGTGGTTTCGAAGGCAAGGGAGGCACACTTGGGTGAGGTGTGTTCGGCATAAGGAGGATGGTGCGATTGTGGAAAAGAAGCGAGATTTCTTTTGTTTTGTGTATGTGCATGATTACCTTAAAGGAATAAACTAAATGCTCGTTCAACCATTGAATGAGAACTACACGTCTTCTTAAAGGTAGAAAAATGTGTTTGTTTAATATTACAATAATAGTTTAATATGACTATGAATTGTATTGTTGTTGCATTTATGAGGATTGATAACTCATAAATTTTATTTACTAGTAATAAATAATGCATATTTATTTATTAGGATGATAACACCATTGCCTCATTGAGGAACTATTTGATGGTGTGGTTATTTATTGTTTGGTTTATTTTAATGTTGTCATGTGCGGATTTATTGATTTTGGGATGAAGATTTATCACACCAGCTTTATTGCTGACCCGAGTGAGCTTTTGCTTCTTGGGTACATTCCATTTGGAATGTAGCCAAGTAGTCTTTCAGTTTAGAGATTTTGAGCTGCATTACTGAAGTTCCGCTAGTGAGCTAGCCATGCCACTAGTGAAGAAGTCTATAAAAATTGTTATAAACTGAAATAAATAAGTGATAGACTGCTATAATTTTGTATTGAGTGCACACTACTCTAAAAAGGATATCATATGGCTACACTGACATAATATGGTTTGTATTCAAAGAATATGATAATTTTTCGTTAATTTATTTCTTTGTAGGATAGAACACTAATCAGAGTTCGAGCAATCAAATAGTCACCCCGAACTGTAGTACAAATAGTCACCCCGAACTGTAGTAATGTAGTTCCATTAATAAAGTCTTTAGAGATTTTTTTTTTTCCATTAATAAAGCCTTTGGAGATATTTATTTTGTTGATCTCTTCTGATGAAACACTTCTCCGAGCTTTAAGCAATTCAATTGTTTCAAGTAGGGGTGAGCACGGGACGAGATGGGACGAGATATGCCTATCCCTATTCCATCTCGTTCATACGGAATTGAGACGGGACGGGATGGGAAAAACCTCATCCCATCCCAAACGGGTTCGGGACGGGACGAGATCAGCGTGCTAATTTGGACATATCAAATAGAAGTATGGAGTCTGGACTGCTGGAAGCCTGCTGGGCCTGCTGTAGCTGGAAGCATGAACATTTTATGCAAATGTTCATAAAATAAATAAATAAGTAAATAAAAATATTAATAATTAATATTAAAAAATTAGTTCGGGACGGGACGGGATTGGCGGGATTGAAAATCTTCATCCCATCCCATCCCATTCTAGATCGGGACGGGACGGGATCGGGATGAAATTATTCAATCCCATTAAAATCCGAAAAAACCGGGACGGGATCGTGGGATGGGATGCCCACCCCTAGTTTCAAGTTCATAGAATTTTGGGGGTGAAAATACATTTCAAACACAACTTGTGGTGAAACAAGGTTTTTGTCGTGCTGACCCATAGCACACTATTTCTTAGTTGTTTACTCAATACTAGCATTGGACACATGCTATGCACGTGAATATACACCATTTTATTAATATAATTAATTAAAATAAAATCATATATTTGTCACATGTGGTTAATCCATGTGTGATTGACTATGTGAGTAGTTTACGTACACATTAATATGAAAGAAATTTTGTAATTTAATAAAGTTTTATCATAAATATAAAAATATTGATGCTTGGACACATGTTTGATTCATAATATTTTTTTAAATTATAAATGATATAAAATTAAGAAATAAGAAATTATACGATGTATTTATAAGATAAACTATGGTTGATTTAATATGGTCTAAACATGAATATGAAAAATATTTTGGTATTTAAACTAATGACATTATAAAAATACGAGGCAATCATAAAACTTTTTAATCATTAAATAGTTATTTAAATTCAATGGACAACACATGCCCTTCAAATTGATTTGTCCTTACATGCAATTAAGTCGGATATAATAAATAAATCTTTTTATTTTTTACAAGGGTTGACTTTGAAAGGTCAGGTTCATCGTTAGGTTGTCCACTCTCCTGTCATTAGGTCACCAACTTGTTTGACTTTCTGGCACTGGGCAGACGTTAGGCCCATACACGGTCTTGCAACTTTGTGGAGACCTATATTTTTGGTAAACAATCGCCTATGCCTTGTCATTGTGACCCCCTAATTAAATAGGGGATATAAAAATGAAATGGAAGTAGAGATGGCAACAGGGTGGATTAGGGCAAATTTAGGCAAATTCGACCCCGCCCCGTCAGGGATCGGAGACCCGAATCTGACTTGCAAATCGCTTAATTTTTTTTTGTTAAAACCATATTCGATCCGTCACGGATGACTGATATCTGCTCCTTCCCGATCATCCGTTTATTAGATGCAATTTTTCAGTGGTTATGGATACCTGACCGGATTCGCACCAATCCGCCTATTGATTTCAAAACTTTGTTCTAAATTTGATTTTAAAATTGGGTTATCAACTCATTAAGTCAGCCCAAAATATATAATATAGGCCTTGTTATGAAAAATCCATGGATAATAAGTACTAACAATGGGCTTTCAACGGGAGAATCCAAAAATATGGTACAATGACCTTCCAGAGATTGTGTCATTTGAACATTTTCCAGCCGATGAAACATCTCTAGATGCTACTCACCAGGAAAGCTTTGAAGATCTACTGTAACAGAAGATAGATGAAGAAAATCTAGACACATAGAATAAAGGATGTCATTTCAAAAAATTGACCTCATAAATTCACACAAAGACACAGAATAAATGATGAAAATAATACAACGTACAAAAAAATTTCGCACAAAAAAAAATTGAGAAGGGTGAGTTGTAGATAGCAGGGAATAAAATTGGTGGCGTGGGAAATGCCGTGATGGTGAGTCGTAGGGAGTGATGGTGGGTGATCATGAGAAACAAAATTGATGATTGAAGGAGAATGAGGAGGACGAGGAAGAATAAAAAGATGGCAGTGGGTGATGGTGAGCCATAGGGAGTGGCGGTGGGTGTTGGTGGGGAAGTTTGTTTTGCCGTTTTAGAAAAATTTGATGAAATTGGATTTGATGATTGAAGGAGAAGAAAATGAGGAAGAAGAAGAAAAAGAAGAAGAGGAGGGAAAAAAAAAGGAAGATGGCGGTGGGTGATGGTGAGTCACAGGGAGTGACGGTGGTGATGGTGGATGGAGCTGTTTCATAAGCGAGGGGTGATGGAAGAGGAGATTGGAGAATTATGATTTAAGATTTTGTTATGTAAGTTTTTTGTATTAAGGGAATAAAGGTATTTTAGTAAATTATATACATGAACGAATATCCGGGAGCGTATATGACCAAATGTGTATCCTACCCGCAGAAACTTGTTGCTCTATGCGCTCAGCCATCATATTTTCCAGGAGCATCGTAGTCTCAGTGTTGAGAACTTGCTCTTCGTAGCACTCTAACTCATTAGCTCTTTCAACTATTCATTCTATTTTGCTTTTCCTCGTTCCTTGACTGAGCATAGCGAGCTCCACCTTGTGGCTTCTAATTCTAATGAAACAACCTATTATGGATCCCTCGGTATCCGCCTCATACATTTAATGGATATGGTGGGATCTCCAAAATTGCCCCGAAATCCATTTATGAATAGCCGAATCCGCTCCATTTGAAACGGACGAAAATCCGCCCCTCTCCCATCGATGGAAGGCTTAAGATACACTGTTCCTCCAGGGTTACAATAGTAGAGAGATAATGTCGGTTTAAGTGCCAAAAACACCTTCAGAGCTTCTCTTCGTCACTAAACATTTCCCTTGGATTATTTTCTTCGATCGATCAATCGATAAAATCAGCTTGAATCGATTCGTCTCGTCTCGTCTCGTCCATGGAGTTCGTACTCGAACAAGGCAAGAGCCTCAACGATCAATGCTCCACTCTCATCCTCGTAAGCAAATCGATCGATAAACCCTAACAGTATTCTTTTTTTTACTCACATTTGTTGATTTATTTTTTCTCGAAAAGTAATCTAGGGTTTCATCTCTCTTTGACGAGTAGGGGCTTATATTATAGTAATTGTTTGTTTTTCAAGCCTGCGTTGTCGATTGGGAACGTTGGACAACTAGCGATTGATCTATTGGTGTCTACGAGTAGAGCTGAACGAATTGGGTTTCTTGATGATCCTGCTGTTCTTCCTTGCATCGGAAACGACGCTTACGTACCGGTTCCGCAAGGCGTTCTTGCTTTGCCACTTGAAGGTATTATGTTGTTATTTGAGTTCTCACTTCTCCATTTTTCTACAAAAAATTACCTTTTCAGTAATTTGACTCTGAATGACTCAATAGTCACAGTAGATTGAATTCATTTGAGTGTGCAGTGAGGTGAATCTCATTTATAGGGTATGTATCAAAGTAATTAATACATTTGATTCGGAAAATGGCTTACATTCTCTTGCATGAGTGATCCTCACCAAAAAGGCAAAACTCAATACATTGAGAAAGCTATATTTAGGTGCAATTGGAAGCTCTATGAGCGGAAATTTTCGCGTTCTTTGGGGGTTGGAGAAACTCATTTATTTTTGCACTTATGCTAAAAAGGTATTTGCAACATATGTGTAAGAGATTTAATAGTTAGATGGTTTTATCTAGAGAGAGTGTTGTGATGAGGTATTCAAATAGATTAACAAAATCCAAATTTGAGGCCACCTACACTAGGTGATCATATGTTAAAATAAGCTATATGTAGTTCAAGTGCTAAATGAGACGTCTTAAAAATGAAAAATTTTCAGGCCCATGAAGTCGAACTGTTCGTTTTGAGGCCTAGTTTTGCGCTTTGTATTTGAATATTTCAAACCCCAAATATGAGATTAACCATCTTGGAGAATGCAAAATGCAAATACTGAGGGATTGTTTGTTTACATGTCTGGTTCAAACATTTTGTCTCAAAATTCCAAAAATTAGGTTCAAACATTTTGTCTCAAAATTCCAAAAATTAGCTGATATTGTTTGAATGAGATGTGTAACTAGACATTCACCTCCGCATATTTTAGATGTTTGCCTCGAGTTAGAGATTAGACACCTAACTCAAACAAACACCCTCTTAGATATTTTTATCGAGAGGAGTGTGGGTGAAGGGAGGATGAATGGATTGCTTACATCTCCTCCATGTGGCGAGTGGTGAATTGGTGATGCATTAGCTATATGTATTTCCTGTTTTGCAAAAGCTTTTGTTGCACATAGTGATTGTCAAATTTGGCTATGCAGTTTATGATTCACTTTCCAACGGACTGGGTTTTATTCAACAAAGGTCTCCCATCGTGAAGGTAGATTCTCCATCCCTTCTCTTGGTTCTTTTTATGTTAGATCTATGCTGGTGTTTACTATTTAATCTCTAGGATACATGTAATATGAAAAATAATAACAATAGCTAGATAGCTGATAGTCGATAGATGGAGACCACTAATCCTGAGTGGTTGCATTACTGTTCTAACTTTGTGAATCCCACAAGATGCATCACCATACTTTAGATTGGCGTCAATAGCGGTCATAAAGTGTATTGTGATTTTATAATACGTTTTGGTTTGATTTTATAAGTTGGCATTGTGCAAGGTTTTGTCATTCCTGATCCCGAATGCTTCCCATATCTGAGTTTAGTTGAAAATTTTGACATGTTTTACCAAATGTTTCTCTTGATTCTTTTCAACAACATTGAAAATGTTTGATGGAATTTCCTTTATTCAACGAAATGTCAGTTGCTTGATTGGGAAGACACTGTGCATGATAGGATTTCTTGATACGTAATACTTGTATTTTAGCCTAGCTCTCGTGTGCCCCATTAATTGCTAGGTTTCCTTAAGAAATGAAATACTTATTTTTGTTTTGTTTTGCTGATTAATATATATATATATATATATATATGCCAGTTACCTGAGTTTTATATTTTTAAGATAGAAATGTTTTGTGAGTTAAAAAGGTTGACAAACGATGCACTAATGACAGGGAATGATGGTTGAGTTTGCCAAAAATTTAGCCAACTTTG
The DNA here is from genome assembly GCA_003290165.1 of Berberis thunbergii. Taxonomy (NCBI): domain Eukaryota; kingdom Viridiplantae; phylum Streptophyta; class Magnoliopsida; order Ranunculales; family Berberidaceae; genus Berberis; species Berberis thunbergii. The sequence continues at coordinate 37,964 of QNQO01001724.1, forward strand.
CAGCTGCAAGTGGGAAGAAGCACGTTGTTGTGCTTTCTAGCTTAAATTCTGGACGGATGCAGAAACTTAATGTCTCAGGGTAATACTGAGTACTTACAGAACCAATCGCAGATTGCATAATCTTCATCATTGCTCAAGGATTCCGAATTCAATATTTTTGTTTTGTGCCAGCAATACACAAATATATTACCTCTCAACTAACAATACGAACGGGACTGACAATGATTGCGAAAAACTTGGTTGGAAGGTTCTCCGGGAGTACAACCCAGAACAAAGGGGATGGAAGTATCTAAATGATTTAGCAGAGGGAAATTCATTGCTAGAGGACCTATCTTCTTTTGAAGATGAACTTGATGAAGATTACTACCCTAGTTTACCCTTTTCTACTTTGTTTTCTTGTTGCAAGGTATGTCCTGGCCACTTTAGTGTTATACATTGTCCTATTTGTTAAAACAAAGACGACAAAGGTTTCGTGCTTTGCTTTTCCTTATTTATTTATTTATTTATTTTTTTCTTTCTAATTCTTTGATTCCTTGTGTTTGGTTGCATGGAATCCAATTCCATGGAATTCATGTGGGACCACTTGTGTTTAAGTCAAATTTGATCAAAATGTGGTGGACCACTAATCACGGATTTCACATTTTGATCAAAGGTGAGAATTGAACTCTCATGAAACATGAAAATCCCAACTCTTACCCCCTAAAGAATTGGATTCTCATACTTTATTGAAATTAAACTCCCCACATTTTATTACAATCTAGAATTCATAATAAGTAGTCCACCACATTTAATCAAATTTGCCTTAAATACTAGTGGATCCCATCCCGTGTTATTAAATCAGTGATTAATCTCTTCTCGCTAGTAGAATGTTACAATTTTCAAATTAATCATTTCAACAATCTCTAGCTCGAGTAATTGGCAATTTCTTATTGATTTGCCTATTAATCACTTGCAATATTCACCGATTAATCGGTCTATAGTAAATGCTATAAATAAACGAGAGAAAATTGATGTTCATTTTTCTAATTTTGACCTCATAAATACTCTAAGCCCTAAGGCAATAACTAGTGTTTGAAAAGGTTTATATATATATATATATATAAAGAAAAATGACCAAATGAAAATAACTGCCAATCTAAAGAATATGGAAAGAAACTTTATCTAACATTGAATTTTACTTTTGTTATAACTTGCCTTAAATTGTAGTATGTGATTTCTACTAATTCAGTATGCATTATTTAAAAAAATAATATTTTAGTAAACATATTATAGAATAATAGAGAAAAATGTGTATAAAATGCAAGCCGATTAATTTGGTTAATCCCTATAAATCACATATCGCTCTTGAACCGATTAGGGTTTGATTAATGATTTAACTACATAGCCCCCATCAATTCAAGTGGTCCCCCAATGAATTCCAGGGAATTGAATTACATGCAACCAAACACACCCTTAGTATTTTTAAAAAATTTTGTATAAGAAAAAAGAAGCAATTGTTAAAACTGAAAAAGGCTCGTGAAAGTGAGATTCTTGAAGAGCACCAGGTATACAAAATACATCAATTTGCGGCTCAATCATAATGCCTTAGTTACACCTTGTATACTATATATGTCCTTAAGCACACCCCATATCCACACCATGGTTTGATTGAGTATGGATGTTACCACTTCCCCCAAAAAAATCCCATTTTTTTTTTCTTTCCACAAGATCCAGATTGCTGCTATGAAGAGTCTAAGAGAGGTAATTCATTGCAGGTAGCACCAGGAAACTTTACTGAATTAGATTCCCAGGTCCACTCATCTTCCTTTGAAGTGGAGGTTCCTTGCAATAGACCTACGAAAATTGGAAATTTCTCTCTCAAACTAACCTCTGGCTCTTCTAAAAGTTAGTTAGGCCCAACTATTTGTAGACTAATTACTAGTTACTGATTTAGCTGTCAATAACAACTTTGTAATGTTACTATAATGTATTTGTGAATAACCATATTTATTAAAAGTATACCTAAGCTAGAAGCAGAAATGCAAGGAGTTTTTATTTATTTATTTATTTATTTATTTATTTATTTTGTGTGCGTGTGTTTTTCCTTTTCTTTTTGTTTTTTTTAGCGGTATTTTGCAAGGCATGCCAGGCACAGGTAAGTCCCTTTCATTTTTGAGTGCATAGACTTTCAGTAGGTCCAACCAATGTCCTTCCTGCGTCTGTATGTTTTTTATGCTACTCTAGTAAAATTATTAACCTACACTGCACATGGATATATGATTATGTTTTGATTAGCTTCCAGAGATTGATTTGCTGTTAGTGTTCTTCTGTACATTGATCTACAATTTCCTTTCAGATAAGGGAACTTTATTTTAAGAGAACTTTTGTGATTTTATATCAGGCTAAAGGTATAAAGGTAACTTGCATATTATGCTATTGCTCAGAAGGAGACAATATGCCAGATTCTTTCCTGTTGGCAGAAGCTGCATGCAAGCTACTGAGTCTGAGCACTGAAAAACTCAGTGGTAAGTTTGCTTGGTATTTGTGTTTCATGCTTCAATTTAAGGCCTTTTTGTTTATCAACTACCTACAGAAGTCATTGCTCGAAGGAAAATAGATAAGCTATAAAGAAACTAGTTCTGTACCTCACATTCTTAATCGTTGAAAGTTCGAATTTGATAACATACAGTTATGCGCATCTTTGCAATATACAGTTTTAAAATTTTATTGGTCATGTTTCTTATCTGAAGGATAATGCATTTTGGTATCTGCAGCCCTCATAAGCTGACCCTTCTCTATCCCACTTGTATTTTTGGTGACCAACCAATTATTGTGTTTGAGTATCTCCTATGAACTAGCTTAGTGACAATAGCTACTATGAAAAAAATGAAATATACAGTTATTTTTAATGTAGTAAAGTTTTCCTGGCTCCACCAAGTCTGCTTGTCAGGCACAGTAGGATCGTCTCAATGGTCTCTACGATAATGGTAAAAAATGGATATGAAACTCCGGTATACCCAAGCATCTGTAATTGTAGTCCGTACGCTTAAATTATGGGATCTCTGTGCTTGTGAATATAGTGTCTTCATCCTCTTGAAATATAACGATGATTTTTGGGAGTCCTGTGCTGGATGAATTTTCTTGGTTAACAGTTGCAATGAAATTTGGCCTCAAAAGATAAAGATAGGTCAACTGCCTATTCTATTGCACTTTCTCCCCATGAAGAGTGCAAAACGCAGTCAGAGGAAATTATCTTTATTTATAGTTTAGGGTTGAGATCGTTCAGTTAGGAGAATAGAATCTCAGCATCTGATGTTGGTTTCCATATTAATTAGGTATTTCCATTTATAGATGTTGTCTTGGCTTTGTGTATATACTTTGAGGTATTGGAGGTGTCAAACAGTATTAGTTTTGTGTGTGGCAATATATTGGCTGTATCTTAAGCACCATTGGAGAAAATCTGTGGTTGGCTTAGTTTAATTATTAACTTTATCCTCAGAATTATAACATTATCCAGTTCTTATGATTGAGCTTAGCCTTATGTGAAAAGTTGTGATAACGCTGAATGAAAAACTGCTCTCTCTCTCTTTTTTCCCTTTCTTTTACAAATTATTATTATTATTATTATTATTATTATTATTATTATTATTATTATTATTATTATTGTTGTTGTTGTTATTATTGTTTACCTCTATATAACATGAAAACTTCTTTGAATCACTTGGTTATGAGTCGGGAGTCTCAGGGGTAAAGGCCCAAAGGGACTTATGACTTGGGCTGATCCAACTCTCAACTCTTGAAGTTCTTCTTTCTCTAGAATCTGGTAATTTTTTTTCCTGAAAACATGCAAGGTAGTGATGTGCCTCACACATCCCACATACAAATTTTGTTGTATTTTCCTGCTGATAAGTTTTCTATGTTCTGGCTTTTGCATATGCATTACTTTTGATTTCATGTGAAGATATCAACTCATTCTGAATCTATTGTTCAGGCAATGTAGGCAGTGGATGGCTCATTCCATCCTCTTGGAAGACTGTTTATGGACCTCCACCAGACATGTCGCTTTTTTAGGAGTTAAAGTCGAATTCGTGCTTTGTTACGGTAAGATTTTGTAGATTAAAGGTGTATGTCAGAAAAGTGAACTTTTGAAAATCTTTCATAAATTAACATTACTATTTTGGAGAAGAAAAAGGAAAGAAGTAATTAAAAGGTGAGGAGGTTGATAGGTTTGAAACAGTTGATCCAACTAATTTGCATGTCAGAACAATACTTTTCTTAAGTTCATGCTCACAAATGTTTTTTTTTTTTTTTCTCGCTGCAAACTTTTCATTTAATCCTATCCTGAACATCACGCAGTGTGATGCGCGTTCAACTTTGTTCACCTATAGTGAATATTGCCCATGTATATCGACCATCCAATGTTTTTTTTTTTCCCCCCTTTTTTATAAAATAAATTTTGTTACTTGCTTGAGGTTGTCTTTGTCCAACAGACTTTGAGCCGTATCAAATATGAACCTAGAATATGTGGACACCAATTGTGCCCAACTTAGAAGAATATGGACTTTTACTTTTATGTGAAAAATGTAACTCCCCTTGTGGTACTAGCTAATGGTGGCTAAAATTATCACGCTTCTGCTGTTTAGCGAAATGCCTTCTATGCCTTTGTGGGAGGTGGCTTATATTTCTCACTAAACTCTGCGACCAAAATTTCCTTTTTTCGAATTTCTTTTCGGGCAATTGGAAAAAATTTACACAATGGTTGGTGAATTATCCATAATTTCTCTAATAAAAGTTCTTTTTGGAGAAAATTTTGAAGATTGTTTGTGCAACCTAGACTTTCGTACAAAAGAAATTGGTACATATTTAATATTTTTCAGATTTATTTTCAATATTTTGAGCATTTCAATGATTATTAGCTTGAAATTTATAGTTGTGTGGGGAATTTGTGATTGATTTTACTATATTGTTAATTATGTCACGAATTTAAGAGATATTTGGTATTTAGGCTTTCATTTAATGTAATAAGTTTATTTACTTGCATTTTTTTTTTCATGTTTCGAATACCCTCGAAATTTATTATATATGTTTAATGTATTCTCAAAATTTTTACATTTTTTCTTTATACTGAAATATTTTCGAAATATTTCTTAAAATCAGGAGACTGAAATTAATTTAAAAACAAAATCACAATCCTTGGGTAGGATGTTATGAGGTTCTCTCAAATTATTATTGTGCATGATCCTAGAAAAGTTATATAGAACAACTTGCAGAAATAAATATTGGCGATGTCTATGTCTATAAATATTAGGAGTTACTTAGGACAAGAGTACTTGTCCCCCTATGTCATCATTCCATCAATGAAAGTGTTTCATTACATAGTGATCACTTTTTGTTGATAAGTGAGTTTTTTTTCTTTTCATAGCAGAGTACGGGGTTTTTCGGAGAGTCGGTGCATTGGAGCTCCTCTGCTATGCAACAGTAACATTCAATCATTCTTACGAAGCAACGTGCAAAATCCTCATTATGAGGTGATAAGCTTTCTTAAAATATTGTACAAGTGGTTTTAATTTAGGCCTTCAAGTCTAACCACTTTTGTTTGATTATGAACCTTTGTTTCTTACCATCTACCGTGCATTGCATTTGAATAAGTTTTATATGTTTGATTAACTTGCTTTCCCATCTATCGTTTTATAATCTTTATTCTCTAATACTTGTATGAGTGGGGACTACCATTTCTGTCTGCTTATGAGTCATATCTTTCATGCGCATATCTTTCATATCATGTCATTCGGTTATGACTCATAAGTCGAAGTTCATACACAAGCAGCAATTGATTTAGACACCATTAAAAAAAACACCCTTATTAAATTTTATATGCCACATGAGCAGGATAATTTTTGAATTGATGAGCTTTTTAGAAAGTTGCTTCTATCTGCATCGATCTTTTGTATGTATGCTTTAATTTTTTTTCATAAGTTCAATGAAATGCATGTTTTTCTTTTACCTAATCTTCAACTTGTGCAAGCATTTAAGATTTTGGAGTATTGAAAATGTTATTTGTATATAGAAACTTGCAATAGGAAGACTTTATGAAACTGCTTATTTGAGCATCAGCATCTTAATTTCGTCCATTGCCCCAGAAAATGTCATCTATAGCCGAAAATATGGGTTATACCTGTTTTTTCAAGTCAAAGAGTTGAATTTCTTGAACTACCTGTTCTTAGTCATAGATTTGCCCCCACCATTCTGATTTAGATGCTTTGAAACTCCTATGTCGACACGAAAAAAATGAGAACTGAGGATTGGATCTATGCATTTTATATCTGAGTGGATGAAGATTTAAGGAGAGCCCTCTGTTAACTCACCTCAAAAGTGAGTCAACGAGTTAGGACTCCAGGCTATTTTCGGGTTGGAAATGGCAGAGTTCTAATGTTTATTGATTTGTATTCTTGTGAATCGAAATGGAAGGTGGTAACTTTTATAGAACAGATATAACTCAACTGTGCACCATGTAAGTCAGTATTGAAACAAATGCAGCAGTTAATACGTAGTGGCAGTTGTGGTGTTTGGTCAGACACTAGGTCTGTTTGTTAACAAATCCTGCTCTGATCTCGTCGGTTTGCTTTGAAAGACAAAACTTAGAATAGCTACTTGTGTCTTACAATTGATCTTGCAATAATGCAAGAAACAATGGATATTTATCCACTAATTAGGCATTTTTGTGGTCTGATTTACTAATTATGACCATAACCTTTGCCCCTTCTCAAACGGTGGTAGTCAAACATTAGAAGTTGTATGATTTGATTTCTCTATTATTGAAATTGAACTCAGTGCAGTGACTCAGACCTTTGCATGATTCGTTGAGAAACATCTGGGATGGTTGATTTTTGCATGGTAGACCTTCCTCAAATTGTAAATTACCAACATGTACTTTGAATTGGTAATCATGTTTACACTATGGTGCTAATGGGACTGTTAGATAGAAAGTGATACTTTGAATTCTCAAGAATAGACCGATTTATTGTTTACCATGTAGTTGATAATTTAAATGCCACAAAGACCTTTATGTTATCGATGCATCATGCATGGGTGTCAATTAGTGGTTTCAACGTAGTTGGTATAGATACTGTGAGATTAGTCGAACGTAATGGTTAACTGGTCAATTTTTTTGACAAAAAGTTGGGAAAAATGTAATTGCCAAGGATGGGGATAATGCATTTAGAAGACTTTCCTTCACAACTTAATAAATAAAGAAAATATATCTACAAGTCAATTTATTGGATATGTGATATGATTTTACTGGACTTGAACAAAATTGTGTCGCAGTGTTTCATTGTTTGTATTGTTGGAGATTTTAGAAAGGCCTGAATGTTTGGCAAATGGAATATTTTTCGATCACCTCAAACAAAAATCAAACTAGATCAGAAATACATCGAGGAGAAATGTGGGGCAATACTCGATTTTTTATTATTATTTTTGTTTCATTGCAAGACACGCAATAGCAACGTGCAACAGTATAAAGCTATATTAGAGAGCATCGTGACCAAGTTTCCCCTCAGTTCAATGAACTTCTCAATATAAACACACAAATTACGTTCTTGACAAGTTAATGAGTCTTGTATTTTTCTGTGTTTGGACTCGTGACTTCTTCACCAATGGGAAACGCAGACCTTTTGCAAACTAAAAAATAAAAAAAAATCCCACTATAGAATTCAAAGAAAGATGATGAATAATAGGTAGCGAATTTTTTACACCACTAATTTTGCTGAAGGACACCACAATATTTTTTTTGATGTGCTGAAGGACTACCAATATAAACCTCTCTTTCGTCAATGTTCCTCTTCTTCTTCTTCTTCTTCTTCTTCTTCTTTCTTCTTCTTCGCGTTCTCTCCTCTTCACAACATCCGTCCAATGGAGCAACATCCTGCTCTCCCTCGCCACTACTTTTCCTTTTGTCCTCTGCTCATTTCTCCTTCTAATTCTCCACTTTTCTTCTTTTCTTTCCTTCTTCTACACCATTGGCAGAATCACCCGGCTCCTGCTTCATTCTTTTTCTTATATTCCTCTCATTTTCTCCTCCGTTTCTTTTCTGCCCACAAGTGGATCCGTGCATGTAGGTGTACCCCATTCGCACGAACTTGCGTAAAGAGCAAAAAAAAGTTTTGCCTTCGTGCCGACTCCTGTAAAGGGGAACCCCATTACAATATAACCCCCCCACATGCACAAATATGCTCAAGGGAAAAAAAAAAGGAGATGAAGAAGAGAAGAAGATAAGAGGAGGATAAAAAGAAGAAGAAGAGGATAGGGGACGAGAAGGGGCGGCTGAGCAAGGCAGTGGTGGCCGGGTAAGGCGAGGTAGTGGTGGTGGGGCGAGGCAGTGTAGTGGTGATTGTTCCCTGAGAGAAAAGAGACGAGAAGAAAGGCTGTGGTAGATTTTTTGTATATATAGTGTGCTTCAGAAAGGTGGTGATGTGTGCTTCAGAAAGTAAGAGATGGTGGTGTCCTTCAGTAAAATTGATGGTGTCCTTCAGTAAAATTGATGGTGTCAAAAAATCGATGCCATAGTAATAATATATCTCATAAAATAATAAGAGAAAAAAAAAAAAAAAAACGTCTCACTCTTCTTGTCATCTTGTCCTCAATTTCATTTCATTGCTTTACCTTCTATTGAAACGTTTATTTGAAGAATACCACAGAGACATTAAAGCACCAAAATTTTTCAAGAACTCTCTTCAAAGCGCAATTAATGAAGGAGTAAGGGAAGACATAGTCATCTCCAACGGCATCATCATCTGCACAGCAACTCTCTTTATTTCTCCAAAAACATTTTCAACTTCCCTACTCTCTCCATCCAAACACACTCTTCAAACTTCCAGTCTCTTGACTTAAATGATGATCTTTGAGTGCTAAAAAATGATGATTTCAATCAACCAGGAATTTGCTATTCACGCATCAAGATTGCTCAGAGTTATCTTATTCTTAACCACTGTTACATCCTCCACTAGTTGCAACAGATCATGTCCCAAGAACCACCTTCAGCTACCCTACCCTTTCGGATTCTCCGAAGGCTGCAAAATCCGTCTCAATTGCACTGGTAACAGTGTCCGTATCGGAGAGTTCGAAGTCCAGAACGTAACATCAGAAACCATTTCAGTCAGTCTTCCTCCAAAATGCAACCGTTCAATCGAATCCATAGCTCCATTGTTCCATAAAAACTACGCGGCCACTTGGCAAAATGGACTACTTCTACAGAATTGTGGTAATACTAGCTTCAACAGCTGTGTGATTCCACATGCTTTATTGGAGTCTCGGTTCAAGCTTGATCCTGGGTGTGATCGTGCTCACTGTTTCTCAAAAGACGAGAAGGAGACGAATAGCAGTGTTAAATAAGAATCCATTTATGACGTTTGATAACGTGACTCGAAGTGGATGCAAGTTCATTTACTCATCCGTAGCAGTAGCTGTTGATTCGGTTAATAAGAATTATTCTACTTCTTCGGTTTCTCTAGAGTTTCAGACGGTTGAGTTGGGGTGGTGGTTGGAAGGGAATTGTAGCTGTGCTCCGAATGGGAATTGTACGACGTTTGTCTCTCCAGTTACTGGACGGCCTAGTTTCCACTGCAGGTGTTTGAAGGGGTATGAGGGAGATGGGTTTCAGGCTGGTAGTGGTTGCCGGAAAGGTTTGTTTTATTCCTTGGAATTTTCCTTGTATTTTATTCATTTTAGAAATATTAATTTAGTGTGCACTTTGACCAAATTATTGCGGAGTTTAGCACACCAGGCACTGTTGAGACTCGTCGACGAATGATGCCTAAACAACTGAGCTACAATTGGTTGACTATAATCCGTTATGGTTTTAGTGATTTACTATGATAAATTGCCAACTCAAAATGATTTTTGGTGCTGGATATTTGGAAATTCTCCATAATTGTTTTATTTTTCAAACAGAGGCTGCAAATATGACCACTTGTGTCGATTCCAAGCATCTTCAGTATTTCATTCCTGACTTTGTTTTCAACAATTTCAAAGAACTTTCCCTTCAATTTTTATTGTTTTATAGTTTTTTGTTTTGGGGATCTCTATAATGGTTAACTTATGACTGTTTAATTGTTTTTACAGTTTCAACTCAGTGCAATGTTTCAAAATATTTGTCCGGACGATGTGGTGCAACTACACGAGTTGGTGTTCTTATTGGAGGTACATTTTACTTGTTTTTTATTGTTGTGCAACTACGAGAGTTGGTGCTATTGTTAAAGTGTCTGCAAGAAGAGTTCCACATCTTGCCTGATCATTTTTTAATACATCGTTAGACCTTTAATAGCATCTCCAATGGCACAGAAATATTAGTTTAGTCTAACACTACAGATAATTCCAATGGTGGACTAAAGTTAGTCCAAGTCTTGAAATAATTTAGACAAAGGAATAAGAATCTGAAAGATTTGACTGTTTTCGAATGGTCATGAAAGGCTGCCGTCATGTTTGGCATGTTTGTGGCTAGTGTAGGGGGTTGTTCAAATGTCGCACGGAACTAGAGCATCTCTAGGCTAGTAGTATTTGGCATTTTACAGTAGATTTGAGCTACTATGCAAGAGTCTGACCTCATAGCTTTGTCACTTCCAAAGCTTAAGATGATCTAAACGACATAAAAGAGAAGAAAAATTCAGAATAGAGTTGCAACCACAATAACCAAATGATTATCTCCATGTATAAAGATAATGGATTACGCAATAGGAAAATGTTAAAAGTAACATAATGAAAACCTCTGAGTTAAATCCTTTGAAATGGGAAACAAATTTCGCAAAAACTCTCTCATTGCTGAACTGAATGGGACCCTAGTCACAAGAATCACATCCTTGGATAGTATACAGTGTTATTATGTTCTAATTGCATCAATTTTGTTGAATAAGAGATGTATAGAAGTTGATGAATTTAGCAAACTATTGGTTTCTGTGTCTCATGGTTCACTCTGTCTCAGCTGCATTATAATCTGGAATTTCATGTGGTTTATCAGGTCTTGTTGCAGGAGCTTTCTTAGTGATTGGTCTGGTTCTTCTCTGTTATGTACTCAGAAAGCGGGCCATTTCCAACAGAAACCGAAATAGCACCAAACTTTTACTATCTGAAGCTGCTGGTGGCGGTTTCAGTGTCCCATTCTATACTTATAAAGAAATTGAGAGAGCCACATATAGCTTTTCAGAGAAATATAGGCTAGGAGTTGGTGCGTATGGAACAGTTTATGCAGGAAAGCTCCACAATGATGAATGGGTTGCCATAAAAAAGATTAAATATGGAGACAGAGATGGAGTAGGGCAAGTTATGAATGAAATTAAGCTTCTCTCTTCTGTGAGCCATCCTAATCTAGTGCGCCTCTTGGGTTTCTGTTTGGAGAAGGGTGAACAGATCCTTGTTTATGAATTCATGCCAAATGGAACTCTTTCTCAGCATTTACAAAGGGAGAGAGGCACATGTCTCCCTTGGACAATTCGGCTCAACATTGCCACTGAAACTGCTGAAGCTATCGCTCACCTACACTCTGCCATCGACCCGCCGATATATCACAGAGATATTAAATCCAGCAATATACTCTTAGACCACAACTACAGCTCAAAAGTGGCAGATTTTGGTCTTTCTAGACTTGGTATGGCTGATTTATCCTACATCTCAACTGCCCCTCAAGGGACTCCGGGCTATGTTGATCCTCAATACCACCAAAACTTCCATCTTTCTGATAAAAGTGACGTATATAGTTTTGGGGTAGTACTTGCGGAGATCATAACTGCATTGAAGGTGGTGGACTTCTCTCGGCCCCAAAATGAGGTGAATTTGGCTTGCCTCGTGGTAGAAAAAATTGCAAAGGGGTGTCTAGATGAGATAGTAGATCCATTCCTGGAACCAAATAGGGATGCCTGGACCCTTTCATCGATACACAAAGTGGCCGAGCTTACATTCAGATGCCTTTCGTTTCATAGGGACATGAGGCCTTCTATGAAGGAAGTGGTCACTGAACTAGAACAGATCAAGCTCAGTGGATGGGTCCCATTGGAAGAGAATGTCTGCATACCATCATCAGTAGGTTCCTTTTCTTCATCTCCATCCAATGGAATTGAGCTGTCGACAGAAATGAAACTCAAGAAAGTGGGAACTGAGAGTCGGAAAGTAACTGTGCTGCAGAGAGATGATTGTGTCATTTCAACAAGGGAGGTGAAGGATAGCTCCCCCGTTTCTGTACAGGACACGTGGTTGAGTGATCAAAGTTCACCTTCATCAAACAGCTTGTTAGGTAATGCAACTATCTGAATCAAAACCTGCTTTATCTTTGTTAATGTAAATACGGTATAGTTTGCTACTTTGTTTCTCCTCATTGTGATAAATATCCGGAGATTTACATCGTAGTTATACATTTTTAGCAGTATGCTCTGTAGTGACAAATTGCACTGCATACATCCAGCCTCTGTCAATCAATTTTGATATTTCTTTCGAATCTTTTGCTTTGTTTTATATGTTTAGCGTAATTTCAATTTTTTTTTTGAGTTGAAATAAGTTGTCTATGAATGATAGAATTCTAAGATCTGCATACGTTCATCTCGAATGTTTTCTTCTATTTCTTGCTATTTGTCTATGGATTTAAGTTCATGCTTTCATCGTATTCTCTTCTCCCCTAATAATTAGTTATCGCATAGAAACTAGAGAGGGATTAGAGAAGCCCCATAGCAGGGCTGGAATGCATACGAAAGAGCTTACATTTTCAAACAGCATATGAGGAAGGAGCAAAGGACAGAATTTGATTAATCCATTTCATTGTTTATTCAGAAAACTTCGCATAAGTAAGTTCTCTAGAACAGATACTAACAAACACAATAACATGTAACCAGAGTCATACATGTAGCTGATGTAGGTATTTCTCCGATCATTTTGATCACTATATGGGTGCACTGATTGCTTTAGATCAGGGAGCGTAAGGTGGAGATGGTCTTCCACATCCAAACTGACAATGGGTTTCATCAGCATAACAAATACCAGACTTTTTACAACACCAACAATCAGTATACTCGACTACGCAGAATTGTTTTTCACAAATGCTGCTCGTAGACATTTCTCCCATTTGAGCATGTTTGTAAGCTCCATGCATAATCTCTCTGCCTGAAATGAAAAAGAAAAAGGAAAGTCATGAACTCAATCTTTCGGTTATATCTCACCAGAATAGACTAAGGCATCGATTACGCTTAGATAAGAGAGAACAATGAACAAGATACTTACATTGATGAAGAGAAAACAAAGCTAGAAATACCAAGACAAACACTGGTGTTCTTGGATTGAACTTGGCCATGGATGAAACCTTCAAACTTAATGCTAAAAAATTAAAATTTATCTTTTTTGTATTATGTATTTAGTGATGGTTTAGGGAGGCTCTTATACTCTGCCCTGTAATCATTGACTTTTGATCTCTCCATTGCCAAAATATATCTTTACAGTAATGGTAAATTTTTTTTGAAGCATGGCAGAAGATTGATTAATTAATGATAATAGGTATCATGTTATGAAGTTGTTAAGACATACCACCATACAAAATTGATTGTGAAAGATTTGAAGTGATCGATTACGAGAGCTCGAGATTGTTTCTTATTATGACTGATTTAGGCAATTGGTATCTTCAATTTGTTAAATTGCCAACTTCTCTAAAAGCTTAGAGAGGCATATCTCGCATATATCAAAGTCGGGGTCTACAGACCGGTGAAGTGGACTTCTATTTTCAATATCATTAACCATTTTTTTTTTAAATCCTCTTGATTATCGATTTGGCTAAGGGTTTCGTTGCCAAATTACAAGTAGAAAGTTATGGATGATGAGATGATGACTGCTTGCTGAGCTTATAGTGTTTCCATTGTTGTCCTCGTGGTCCTTTTCCTCTATTTCTTTATTTTTTTTATCTATTTTTATTTATATTTCTTCGCATTACCTTCAATACTTTACTTTAGATTGGGTCCTTGATGGTGAAATGCTCATCAATGGCTATTTGATTCAAACAAACAAAAGATAATAATACAAGTCTAGTTGGACAAATTAAACCTTAGAACCTGAATCATCATGAATGGAAAGTGACCAAAATAATTGAAGTACACGTCGATAAAATTATTTATTCTAGCTATATAGAGCCATGGAACACATCCCATAAAACTGTAAATGACAGACAATTCAACACACAACTAAGCTGAAACATAGTTTTGCAGTTTTGTAGGGTTCATCAAGCTTTTCCACTAAGATTTGCTTCTAATCTTAACATGTTTTTGTAACTAGTCTTGGTGTCAGATTTTTCGACACTGCTGTTGATTTACACCAGAACATATTGTATTAGCAATTTAGTACATATCTTAATGCCATCAGTTGATGAACCTAAACCTGCGACGATAACTTGATACTTTTTTTTTTTGGAAAGCGAGCGGGGGTTATTTAGGATCCCCAAACCTAGATAAAATAAATCGGATTATGATCTAAGTATAGACCTTTTCTGTGCTATCCTCATATACAATGTACATGAGGAAATATATAAACAAACTCTCACAAAGAGAGTATTCATCACCATTACAAGCCTAAATTATATAGACAAAATTATCCTTTGTACCGTTTGTTTTTCAAAGGTCTATTGGAATCTTTGAGGGCAGAGGCTAAAGTCTTTGGTGTAGGCATTATGATTTTTTTTTTGCAACCGATTCTATAATCACATCATCACTAGAGAGGTTTGGCTCATGCTCTTCTTCAGAAGCTTGACAATTTCCTTGTCTCAACCTACTGCCTGTGCGGTTTTTGACCTCTTTCAATGCATCTTTTACCTACATGCATTCAGCTATCACTGCATCCCTGCCACGTTCCGCAATCGCTTCTTGAGTTGCCAAGAGAACTTCATTTCCCTATCGTATTCATATATCATCATTAAGGCACTTTCAATCTCAGCAAGAGAGACTTTGTCTGTCAATACATTTAGTTCTTCTTTGGTGAGATATTTTACATTGTGTTGGACTAATCTATTAATAAAGCATTGGTATGGTCTTTCTTCGCACTTGACCTATTGACAGCTAGCATACTGTTGACTTTCCCGATTACATCTTCCTCAATTGAGTTGAATGCAATTTCATTTGAATGCTGACTTCCCTTGTTTATACTGGATTCTTCGTCGTTCTAGTATTTAAACACTGGTTGTTGAAGCAAGGTTGTCATTTGGCAACTTTGTTTTGTTTACTGAAGCAAAAAAATGGTGATGGGAGATATAATAGATAAATACTATTTGCATTTCTATATACAACACATATAAAATGAAACAAAGTTGAGGACCGTACATACGTGAAAGAAGCCTGACTGGGGTTGGTATATGATCAACTTCGATGGCTCAATGGACGGACACCGAGGCAGATATGGCGCACTGATAAGAGACAATAATTGCCTAGTCATAGCTGCAGCAACTGGATCCCAGGAAGCTAAGTCAGTTATTCTCCATGAACTACAAGGAGTCGAAACAGGAATAAGACTGGCTAAGCAACATAACATCACCAAGGTCGTTTTCTGCATGGATTCAATGAATATGTACCGATACCTTGCTATCGACAAAGTGCCTCATTGGGAAGCTCGTCACATAGTACGCCGTATCAAGATGCTGCTAGAGGAGTTTGAAGATTACTGACTGATGCATGCGGTCAGAGAAACTAACCAAGCAACAGACAAGTTAGCGAGTCTTTTGCCTAGTGCAGAATACTTAGAGATCACACGTAATTCCATTGCCGAAGATCTTAAGAAAATTATTTTTGACGATGCGATAGGTAGACAGTATACACGATTGTAATCATTATCACATTTTCTGTGGTATGGGGAGCCCATTTATACCCCGCACTTGCCTTTAAAAAAACACACATAAAATGCCGGCAATTGTTGCGGAGCATGGTGCCACACTAATCAAAATTTTAAGAGCCTTCTAAAGAGCCAAGCTCACAACGCCAGGCTCGCGCCAGGTCGGCCCATCACCATTCATCATCCTAAATGCTGAAAATGGGTCAATCTCTAAGATGATGGATGGTGATGAGCCGACCAGGCACTGTTGACCTGACTTTCTCGAATTAGGGAAATTTTAATGGAAACATGTGTTAATTTGAATTTTCTATTCGTTTTATATTAATATTTGTTCGCCGAAAGTCTTTGTCCTATGGAATCCAAAGTTAAAAATCTTATAACTTTATGTACTAGCGATGTTATAAAGTCTAGGTTAAAGATCTTAACTATTATGGTTTAAAGGATCCAAAGGATGACACATTCAATTTATTAGGTATTAGTAAAATGACTTTATAGTCGAGATATCTCATATTTTAGGTTTTCCAATGTAAACACCCATAGTCATCCAATTCTCTATAACAATAGGTAAGAAAACAAAATACTTCACAGAGTTGATTTAAATTTACAGTAGAGTCGTGGAAAATTAGATTTATCAAATATATTTATATCGGTGTTATTAATAAGTTATCTTACCGCGTGGACAATCAATCCACCCAATATTTCCGCATTTTATGCAACCTTATATCAAGGTTATTATAGTTGACAAAACAAAAAATAGTACAAAATTTATTAATTTCACCCACATCACAACTAGCCCCACCACCCAACACTAGCAAAACATGGTGAAACATTTCACATGCACTCATCACTCCCTGTGAGATGATTCCTCTGCTGCTCTCAGAGCCCCCCACATTTAACTGACATAAAAACAATAAATTTTATTTTTTAGTTCGCATCTTCATAGACATGTCTATTTTATTGAACTTCTCTCTCTGAAAACCGTGGTTAAAACGTAGCACGCTTAAGTGATGTAACAGTAATAGCAACACCCAATGTCGAAGCACCAACTTCAATTTCGAACGAATCGTAACGAAGAAACAACTCCACCACCAATAGTCTAGACATCAAAACCACAAAATCCTTTCCTGCACACTGTTTATTATCCACTGTAGGACTTTCAGATTCCGGTCCATTTGACCAGAACACATTTTTCAGTAGCTTTTCTCCTTCAGGTCCTACGAATCGGTCCGGTATGAACTCTTCGCCTTTGTTGAAAATCTTTGAATCTCTCGTCGCGAATGGTTGATATCCGAACATCAGCTGACCTTCCTTCACTTCGAATGCAGAGTCGTGGCTCTCTATAACGAGATCACGCTTCGCTCTAGCGTATTGTAATGGTACTGGTGGGTCGATACGAAATGCTTCGTATACGACTGACTTCATTAGCGGCATTTGCTCCATGGCAGCCATCGTTATTTTTCCGCCATTAGCTTTAATGGCGGAGCGGATTTCCTCCGCTAGCTTCCGAACGTCCAATCCATTTTAAAATGGTCGGAAAGAAAATCTTCATTCCTCCAAATGAGTTGAAGCAAGTTGCAAAGAGGATATTATGACAAGCTTCGTCCCGGCTGATCCCGGACTTTGCTGCTTCGTCCAGCACCAGGCTAGAGTTCTGGTAGAAAAACTCGTACAGTTTTGAGTAATCTGATTTGATCAAGAATGGAGGAAGCCGGAAAGTATGAAGAATCGGATCTTCTATAAACCAAGGAAGTCCGAGCTTCAGAATTGGACTAAGATTGAACAACACCCATTTGCCTATAAGTTTCGGTCCGTCTCGGCCTAGTTTCGTGTCGAGTGGGTTCGTTCCGAAGAGTGCACGACCGAGGAAGTTAAAGCTCGCCTGTTCGTTTGGCTCTCCGAAATCAGCTTTCCCTTTCGCAGCCAAGTTGATTTCTAATGTCTCGAATAGCTCAGTAAAGCTAGCATGAAACTCCGGTATGACCTTTTCACGGCTAGACGATAACATGAAGAATAGTAAATTCTTGAGCTTAGAGTGATTTGGTTCAGACGGGTCAAGGTAGGATAGTATCCTGTATCCGCCTGTGAGTTCAGTAGAAGGCATGAAAGTCCCTGTGAAGAGATCCGTCTTGTCGACCTTTGAGGTATCAAACAGTATCGGAAAGCTTTTACCATCAAGGAGTACGATAACATTCGGGTTGGAAGCAATCAACCGGCCTGGTGGCATGTTGGCTTTGAACACTGTTGATTGGTATTTCTGGACCTTGGATTTGAAGAAGTCCTCCCTGCCTTGGAAATAAAAATAGTCCAAACGGTCTTTTAGTGGACTTAATAAGGGCACCCCCAATCACCGGGAATTTTTCGGATTGGTAGTGTGATCGGAGCTGCCGTTGATGGAGATGCAGAGGATGGTACTTCCGATACCGATGCAGAGATCGGACGGACTAGTTGGGTCTTTGGCTGGAACAGGGGAGTGGAAGATAGGGAGGATGTGTTCATTTTTTTTTACAAAATGTGCTTCTGAGTGTTGTTGTTGTGATCACAATGAATGTTTTGATGTGTAGAAGGTGTACTATATATAAACTTTTGGGGAAAGATGATTCCAAAGGTGGTCGGAACTAGTAAGTTTTCGAAATCCCTCTCTTGACTTGACGAATTTTGAAATGCATCCTCAAAAATTTTACTTTGGTGAACCAAAGAATAAGTAAATCATTTTGTTTGAATGCGACAATAACTGATACGAGCTTGTAGATAATCTAGTTTATTCGTATATAATCAATAATATCGATTTATTTATTAGCTTGTTGAAATATTATAATCAAGCCAAAGGGGCTGTGGTCGATTGGTTAAGGCGTTATGGACTTGATTCACAGATCCTTGCTTCGAGACCCTTTGGAGACATCTTTATTTTGGGGTGGTGTTCGACCCGTAGGTCGCATCTCGGGACTAGGTTACGGATCCTATGCGATATCCACAGATCCTTGCTTCGACACCCACTGGAGACATCTTTATTTTGGGGTGGTGTTCGACCCGTAGGTCGCATCTCGGGACTAGGTTACGGATCCTATGCGAGATTATGGGGTGTGTTCGACCCGTAGGTCGCATCTCGAAACTAGGTTACGGATCCTATGCGAGATTAGACAGCAACTTAGTGTTAGATAATCCAATGGCTTGAACTTGAAATAAATATGTACAAAACCTATTCATGATTTCAATTATTGTTGATTAAGATAAACATTGGAAAACTGTTGATGATGGCAAAAAAAAACATGTTAAAATTATTGGTGATTGCAACTCTTATTATATAAAATCAAAGCATATTTGCCCTCTTTTGTTGATTATGAATCCATTAAATAAGTAATAAGGGTCGGTTTTCAAAGACAAACAACAATTTTACAATTCTTGGATTTACATGTCTGCTTTGTGCTTGAACATATGGTTTATCTGATGTGGCATGAAGAGGTTGTTGGACAATTTCTTTTTGTTAATTAAAAGAGTTTGTATGAAGGGGCATTTCAATTGAAGTTTATAGATGTATAATAGGATGTTCTTGATTATTCTGACTAAGTGGAAAATAATCATCAATATTAAGATGAATTTACAAGATTAGACACTTTAGATCAAGCCATGTCAGACAAAGCATGTCCTGGTACCATCCGAGCACAATCAAAGTCAGCGTTGAAGGGTTCAAAGACAAAAACATAGAATAACGAATAAAGTTATTTAATGGTTTATTAGCTAGTTAATGGTTTCGATGATCAATAAAAATGGACAAATGTACTCATCTCTGAGATTTATTTATTTATTTATTATATAAATACCAAATTTAGATTGAAAAGAAAATAAAAAGTTCTATCGCAAAATAAAGAAAAAAAAGAGGTAAACGAAGAAAGTAGCTAACATTTCTCTCACAAACTGATGAACTTAGTATCTCATCCCAAGTTTTCTTCAGTAAAAGGAGATAAATGCAATATATGTAGTTCTCTAGGAGGTAACCAATTACAAATGAATACATTTTGTGAGTGGGGAATCGTGTAAGGTGTCATGCACGTGCATAGCACGTGAGGTTTTGCGATTCATAAAGCAGGCCACGTAATTAATCATCGTTTACACGTTTACTAAATGTTGATCGAGTTGAACGTTCCATGTGCATTAAAATGGCCGTCCAGAATTAATGAAATAAAAATAGCATGCACGGACGGTAGTACAAAGATGGAAGTATATTCATATTAGCCCTTTTTTGTGGGGTTCGAAAACAATGAAGGATAATTGACCCTTAGCTGTTTCATGATGGAGATCAATTATTACAGGTTGATTTGCTTACCTAAATTCGGAAGAAAAAGCTTTGAAATAACTTTGCGTGCGATTGGATCAACTCTGTTCTTATCTTCAATTTCTCTAACTCAACCACGTGCAAATTACTCTCTCAGGCAAAAAGGTGTTCTCAGACCAGACTAGATAGCAAAGCTTATTTTCAATGCAAAATGGCATTCATCTATGTACTATACCGAAACTGACAATGAATATAGGAGGGTGCGCACACTACTATACCGAAAGGAAAGTCACTCGATCTGAATCAAATGCAGTACTTTCTAAGTTCCGTCCACAAACTATCGATTGAGTTAGGTCTAGCTCCGTATATTTGAACTTTGAAAGTGACTTAAGTGAACTAAAGTGGTCAGAATGGCCAAGGATGATCAAATGAATAAATAGCTTGGACGGTTAACACAAATGGCATTCATTTATGTGATTGTCACATCCATACCGAACCTATCTAAGTGTTGAGGAAAACAGCGAGGGGGGTGCGGTAGGGGGGACCGTCCATCCCTTCGGGATGCGCACTTGACTTTTCAACGCATGCATCTTGAGAGGATGGACGACCCCTCTCCCCCCTCACTGTTTTCCTTGCCATTTCCTCGACAGTTAGAATTTTGCATCTATACCATACTGAAACCAGGTATTTACGATGAAAAGAATATAGGAGGGTACACACATCTCTACTATACCGAAAAGAAAGTCACTCCATATGAATCAAATGCAATATTTCCTAAGTTCCGTCCACAAACTTAGGTCCAATTCCAAATATTTGAGCTTTGAAAGTGATTTAAGTGTACTAAAATGGTCGGAATGGTCAAGGATGATCAAATGAAATATAGCTTGGACGGTTAATACAAATATGGTTGTTGAATTAGCACTTTTTGTCAATGAATGGAGATTGAACCTCAACTCTTTTCAACATGAAGAATCTCATTGGTTGCTTTGCACACACAAATGTGGGAAGGAAAACTTGATAGGTGCCAAAATCAGGTTACTTACGATGACAATGAATACAAGAGGGTGGCCACATATCTCTACTGAAAGTGATATAGAACATATGGCTGAAATAATATAATTGAAGACATGCTGAATTGACAAAAGATAAAAGGATAATCGAAATTTACAAATTTTGCGTCCAAGCTAGGAATGAGACATGCAATACCTTTTCAGAAAGGGAAATGACGTTACGGGTACAATGCACAGCTATACATTACATGCGGATATGGCTCACTGATAAGAGACAATAATGGCCTAGTCATAGCTGCAGCAACTGGATCCCAGGAAGCTAAGTCAGTTATTCTCCATGAACTACAAGGAGTCGAAACAGGAATAAGACTGGCTAAGCAACATAACATCGCCAAGGTCGTTTTCTGCATGAATTCAATGAATATGTACCGATACCTTGCTACAGACAAAGTGCCTCCATGGGAAGCTCGTCACATAGTATGCCGTATCAAAATGCTGCTAGAGGAGTTTGAAGATTACAGACTGATACATGTGCTCAGAGAAACTAACCAAGCAGCAGACAAGCTGGCGAGTCTTTTGCCTAGTGCAAAATACTTAGAGATCACACCTAGTTCCTTTGCCGAAGATCTTAAGAAAATTATTTTTGACGATGCGATAGGTAGACAGTATACACGATTGTAATCATTATCACATTTTCTGTGGTCTGGGGAGCCCATTTATACCCCGTGCTTGCCTTTCAAAAAAAAAAAACACACATAAAATGCCGGCAATTTTTGCGAAGCATGGTGCCACACTAATCAAAATTTTAAGAGCCTTGCTAGAGAGCCAAGCTCACAACGCCAGGCTCGCACCAGGTCGGCCCATCACCATTCATCATCCTAGATGCTGAAAATGGGTCAATCTCTAAGATGATGGATGGTGATGAGCCGACCAGGCACTCTTGTCCTGGCTCTCTAAAATTAGGGAAAATTTAATGAAAACATGTGTTAATTTGAATTTTCTATTCGTTTTATATCAATATTTGTTTGCCGAAAGTCTTTGTCCTATGGAATCCAAAGTTAAAAATCTTATAACTTTATTGTAAGATGTACTAGCCATGTTATAAAGTCTAGGTTAAAGATCTTAACTATTATGGTTTAGAGGATCCAAAGGATGACACATTCAATTTATTAGGTATTAGTAAAATGACTATATAGTCTAGATATCTCATATTTTATGTTTTCCGATGTAAACACCCATAGTCATCCAATTCTCTATAACAATAGGTAAGAAAACAAAATGCTTCACAGAGTTGATTTAAATTTACAGTAGAGTCGTGGAAAATTAGATTTGTCAAATATATTTATATCGGTGTTATTAATAAGTTATCTTACCGCGTGGACAATCAATCTACCTAATATTTTCGCATTTTATGCAACCTTATATCAAGGTTATTATAGTTGACAAAACAAAAAACAGTATAAAATTTATTAATTTCACCCACATCACAACTAGGCCCACCACCCAACACTAGCAAAACATAGTGAAACATTTCAGATGCACTCATCACTCCCTGTGAGATGATTCCTCTGCTCTCAGAGCCCCCCACATTTAACTGACATAAAAACAATAAATTCTTTTTTTCGTTGGCATTTTCATAGACATGTCTATTTTATTGAACCTCTCTCTGAGAACCGTGGTTAAAACGTAGCACGCTTAAGTGATGTAACAGTAATAGCAACACCCAATGTCGAAGCACCAACTTCAATTTCGAACGAATCGTAACGAAGAAACAACTCCACCACCAATAGTCTAGACATCAAGACCACAAAATCCTTTCCTGCACACTGTTTATTATCCACTGTAGGACTTTCAGATTCCGGTCCATTTGACCAGAACACATTTTTCAGTAGCTTTTCTCCTTCCGGTCCGACGAATCGGTCCGGTACGAACTCTTCGCCTTTGTTGAAAATCTTTGAATCTCTCGTCGCGAATGGTTGATATCCGAACATCAGCTGACTTTCCTTCACTTCGAATGCAGAGTCGTGGCTCTCTATAACGAGATCACGCTTCGCTCTAGCGTATTGTAATGGTACTGGTGGGTCGATACGAAATGCTTCGTATACGACTGACTTCATTAGCGGCATTTGTTCCATGACAGCCATCGTTATCTTTCCGCCGTTAGCTTTAATGGCGGAGCGGATTTCCTTTGCTAGCTTCCGGTGCAAATTTGCACCGGAACGTCCGATCCATTTTAAAATGGTCGGAAAGAAAATCTTCATTCCTCCAAATGAGTTGAAGCAAGTTGCAAAGAGGATATTATGACAAGCTTCGTCCCGGCTGATCCCGGACTTTGCTGCTTCGTCCAGCACCAGGCTAGAGTTCTGGTAGAAAAACTCGTACAGTTTTGAGTAATCTGATTTGATCAAGAATGGAGGAAGCCGGAAAGTGTGAAGAATCGGATCTTCTATAAACCAAGGAAGTCCGAGCTTCAGAATTGGACTAAGATTGAACAACACCCATTTGCCTATAAGTTTCGGTCCGTCTCGGCCTAGTTTCGTGTCGACTGGGTTCGTTCCGAAGAGTGCACGACCGAGGAAGTTAAAGCTCGCCTGTTCGTTTGGCTCTCCGAAATCAGCTTTCCCTTTCGCAGCCAAGTTGATTTCTAATGTCTCGAATAGCTCAGTAAAGCTAGCATGAAACTCCGGTATGACCTTTTCACGGCTAGACGATAACATGAAGAATAGTAAATTCTTGAGCTTAGAGTGATTTGGTTCAGACGGGTCAAGGTAGGATAGTATCCTGTATCCGCCTGTGAGTTCAGTAGAAGGCATGAAAGTCCCTGTGAAGAGATCCGTCTTGTCGACCTTTGATCTATCAAACAGTATCGGAAAGCTTTTACCATCAAGGAGTACGATAACATTCGGGTTGGAAGCAATCAACCGGCCTGGTGGCATGTTGGCTTTGAACACTGTTGATTGGTATTTCTGGACTTTGGATTTGAAGAAGTCCTCCCTGCCTTGGAAATAAAAATAGTCCAAACGGTCTTTTAGTGGACTTAATAAGGGCACCCCCCAATCACCGGGAATTTTTCGGATTGGTAGTGTGATTGGAGCTGCCGTTGATGGAGATGCAGAGAATGGTACTTCCGATACCGACGCAGAGATCGGACGGACTAGTTGGGTCTTTGGCTGGAGCAGGGGAGTGGAAGATAGGGAGGATGTGTTCATTTTTTTTTACAAAATGTGCTTCTGAGTGTTGTTGTTGTGATCACAATGAATGTTTTGATGTGTAGAAGGTGTACTATATATAAACTTTTGGGGAAAGATGATTCCAAAGCTGGTCGGAACTAGTAAGTTTTCGAAATCCCTCTCTTGACTTGACGAATTTTGAAATGCATCCTCAAAAATTTTACTTTGGTGAACCAAAGAATAAGTAAATCATTTTGTTTGAATGCGACAATAACTGATACGAGCTTGTAGATAATCTAGTTTATTCGTATATAATCCAATAATATCGATTTATTTATTAGCTTGTTGAAATATTATAATCAAGCCAAAGGGGCTGTGGTCGATTGGTTAAGGCGTTATGGACTTGATCCACAGATCCTTGCTTACGGATCCTATGCGAGATTATGGGGTGGTGTTCAACCCGTAGGTCGCATCTCGGGACTAAGTTACGGATCCTATGCGAGATTAGACAGGATAATCCAATGGCTTGAACTTGAAATAAATATGTACAAAACCTATTCATGATTTCAATTATTGTTGATTAAGATAAACATTGGAAAGCTGTTGATGATGGCAAAAAAAAACATGTTAAAATTATTGGTGATTGCAACTCTTATTATATAAAATCAAAGCATATTTGCCCTCCTTTGTTGATTATGAATTCATTAAATAAGTAATAAGGGTCGGTTTTCAAAAGACAAACAACAATTTTACAGTTCTTGGATTTATATGTCTGCTTTGTGCCTGGACATATGTTTTATCTGATGTGGCATGAAGAGGTTGTTGGACAATTTCTTTTTGTTGATTAAAAGAATTTGTATGAAGGGGCATTCCAATTGAAGTTCACATATGCATAATAGGATGTTATTGATTATTCTGACTAAGTGAAAAATAATCATCAATATTAAGATGAATTTACAAGATTAGACACTTTAGATCAAGCCATGTCGGACAAACCATGTCCTGGTACCATTCAGGCACAATCAAAGCAGCGTTGAAGGGCTCAAAGACAAAAGCATAAAATAACGAATAAAGTTATTTAATGGTTTATTAGATAGTTAATGGTTTCGATGATCAATAAAAATGGACAAATGATGCTCATCTTTGAGATTTATTTATTTATTTATAATATAAATGCCAAGTTTAGATTGAAAATAAAATAAAAAGTTCTATCACAAGATAAAGAAAAAAAAGAGGTAAACGAAGAAGGTAACTAACATTTCTCTCACAAAGTGATGAACTTAGTATCTCATCCCAAGGAGTAATTCTAGCTGGCCTGGGTTTTCAGCCTGGGTTGACTGCTCAGGGAGTGAATTTACACTTTTGCCCTATCCTTTTTAAACACTTTTTTCAAAAAGTTGTTAAAGAGGAAGGGCAATAGTGTAAATTCGCCCCCCAGACAATCAACCCAGGCTGAAAACCCAAGCCATTTAGAATTTCTGCATCCGAAGTTTTCTTCAATAAAAGGAGATAAATGCAATATATGTAGTTCTTCAGGGAGGTAATCAATTACAAAATGAATACATTTTGTGAGTGGGGAATCGTGTAAGGTGTCATGCACGTGCATAACACGTGAGGTTTTGCGCTTCATAAAGCAGGCCACTTAATTAATCATCGTTTACACGTTTACTAAATGTTGATCGAGTTGAACGTTCCATGTGCATTAAAATGGCCGTCCAGAATTAATGAAATAAAAATAGCATGCACGGACGGTAGTACAAAGATGGAAGTATATTCATATTAGCCCTTTTTGTGGGGTTCGAATACAATGAAGGATAATTGCCCCTTAGCTGTTTCATGATGGAGATCAATTATTACAGGTTGATTTGCTTACCTAAATTCGGAAGAAAAAGCTTTGAAATAACTTTGCGTGCGATTGGATCAACTCTGTTCTTATCTTCAATTTCTCTAACTCAACCACGTGCAAATTACTCTCTCAGGCAAAAAGGTGTTCTCGGACCAGACTAGATAGCAAAGCTTATTTTCAATGCAAAATGGCATTCATCTATGTGACTATGTCACATCTATACTATACCGAAACTGACAATGAATATAGGAGGGTGCGCACACTACTATACCGAAAGGAAAGTCACTCGATCTGAATCAAATGCAGTACTTTCTAAGTTCCGTCCACAAACTATCGATTGAGTTAGGTCTAGCTCCGTATATTTGAACTTTGAAAGTGACTTAAGTGAACTAAAGTGGTCAGAATGGCCAAGGATGATCAAATGAATAAATAGCTTGGACGGTTAACACAAATGGCATTCATTTATGTGATTGTCACATCTATACCGAACCTATCTAAGTGTCGAGGAAAATAGCGAGGGGGGTGCGGTAGGGGGGACCGTCCATCCTCTCGGGATGTGCACTTGACTTTTCAACGCATGCATTTTGGGAGTATGGACGGCCCCCCTCCCCCCTCGCTGTTTTCCTTGCCATTTTCCTCGACAGTTAGAATTTTTGCATCTATACCATACTGAAACCAGGTATTTACGATGAAAAAGAATATAGGAGGGTACACACATATCTCTACTATACCGAAAAGAAAGTCACTCGATATGAATCAAATGCAGTATTTTCTGAGTTCCGTCCACAAACTTAGGTCCAGTTCCAAATATTTGAGCTTTGAAAGTGATTTAAGTGTACTAAAATGGTCGGAATGGTCAAGGATGATCAAATGAAATATAGCTTGGACGGTTAATACAAATATGGTTGTTGAATTAGCACTTTTTGTCAATGAATGGAGATTGAACCTCAACTCTTTTCAACATGAAGAATCTCATTGGTTGCTTTGCACACACAAATGTGGGAAGGAAAACTTGATAGGTGCCAAAATCAGGTACTTACGATGACAATGAATACAAGAGGGTGGCCACATATCTCTACTGAAAGTAAAGTGATGTAGAACATATGGCTGAAATAATATAATTGAAGACATGCTGAATTGACAAAAGATAAAAGGATAATCGAAATTTACAAATTTTGCGTCTGAGCTCGGAATGAGACATGCAATACCTTTTCAGAAAGGGAAATGACGTTATAGGTACAATGCACGGCTACACATTACATATGGTGAATTTTAGGCGTTTGAGATTGTTTAGGTTTTCAAAACAACACTTTACTGTTTTGGAATAAGATTTTCAGTTAATTTATGTGACTATGTCACATCTATACTATACCAAAACCAGGTACTTACGATAACAATGATATAGGAGGGTGCACACATATCTATGCATGAACTTGTCTAGAGAGCCAGGCCAGATACGTCAAGCTCGTGCTGAGCTAGGCCCAATACCTTTCATCATCCCAGAGGTGTTCATAATGCCCTAATCGAATGCAATCACATGCACAAAGAACCTCCCTGATGCTAGGGGTTCGACTCTCTAGATTTTTTGCTCTACTATACTAAAAGGAAAGTCGCTGTATCTGAATCAATGCAGTACTTTCTAACTTCCGTCCACAAATTATTGATGGAGTTAGGTGTAGTTCCAAATATTAGAAAGTGATCAGTGAACTAAAATGGTCGGAATGGCCAAGGATGATCAAATGAAAATTTGTAATAGCTTGGACGGTTCATACAAAAATGGTTGATGAATTAGCTCTTTTTCTGGAAATTGACCCTCTAACTCTTTTCAACATGAAAACCTCACAGGTTATTGCTTTGCACACACAAATGCGGGAAGGAAAACTTGATAGGTGCCAACAAAAAAATCAAAGAGAGAAAACCAAATGGAGCATGTTAATTTCAAACTTCAAATGTCCAGGAAGTTTCAAACTATGATGAAAATCAAACTTGTACTGGTGCAGGACCATGCAAATTAATTGTACATCCACATCTCTGCAACTCAGAGTTCAACCTAATTTTTTTGAAAATGTACCTCAAAGCTTAAGTTAAAACCGACCCTTAGAAATGCTATAAGTTGATGTAAATTGACATTTGATAACCTACGAGTTGCATAGATCAACCACAATTATACAGGTTGCCGCTCCATCCACTTCACTTTGTAAGAGCATTTCCAATGGAAAACCCAAACCAAAATTTTTGGAGGATTTAGTAAGTGAGGGCATTAGAGGAGCAAGCACTTGAAAACAACAAACTTTTTGAGTTTAAAAGGCCTTCATCATTAAAAAAAAAAGAAAAAAAAAAGAGAATCTTTATTTGAAAATTGGAACGATACAGAGAAGATTAGCATGGCCCCTGAGCAAGAATGACACGTACAAATTGATAAATGGTTCAATTTTTTTTTCCTTAAAACCCTGCTTGCTGTTTTCAAAAAAAAAGAAAAAGAAAGGAGAATCTCTATCAAAAAATTTAGACTCAAGAGCGAGTGCAAGTATGACTCACGCAACAATCATTTGTGCTACATTCCAATGCGACCCTAATTAAACAAATTTTCAATGAATCCAGTGCTTTTTAGGCCTATAACTTGGGCGGGTTTGGACATCGGCTTAAGTGTAAAAGCCCAAACACTAGGATACTATCCAAATTCCCCGCAATTTTTTTTTTACTTCAATTCACTTATCTTCTCTCCAACAAATCATCTTAAGCTCCGCTTGATATATGGTAAAAGAATGTATATGTAAAAGTTTACGGCGATTACGTAAACTTGAGTGCTTTGTTGACTTTAAGGAAAATGACTATTGTAATTTGAATTCAGGACCTCCACACCTCCTAGTTATAAAATTATGCAAAACTTTATGGGACAAAATCTCCCGCATTATTTTGCAAAACTCTTATTGTCTCCTTTGACTTAAATTCTACTCTCAACTCCTTCATAAACACTCCAACCACCGCCATTACCACCACCATAGCCACCGATATTGCCATTACTACCATCGCTGCCACCACCTTAACCACCATCGCTACCTTCAGGATCACCACTACCATACCATACTCACCAAAACCACCACCACTATAGATAGCATAATCACCACAACCATTGCCATCACTACTATCACCAATGTGACTATTATAGCCACCACAACCATCACCCCCACCATCATGATTGTCACCACTACCGTCCCCACTATTATATCTACTAAACCATCATAGCTTAAGCACCACAACCACCACCATTACAACAACCACCGTCATTGCCGCCATCACCACCATCGCTCGCATTTGCAATCACCATCACGACAATTACTTTTTAGATTTGCTTTAATTTTCTTTAATAACCACCAAGTGCTTGTAAAGTAATGCATTGCAAACCAATGCAATCCAAATGAATACATTTGCATCAATTTACAAATTACATTATTGTATAGTGTACCAAGCGGATCCTTAATGTAAGTTTGATTTCGATTTTTAACCTCTTGAATTAACCAATTCCATTTTTATTTCAATTTTTTGAGTCAAAATTCAATAAATTGTGTCCGATTGAAACTAAAATGTGGTTGAAATATGTTTCGATGAAGTCCAATCTCTAATGCAAGGAATCAGAATTGATCTTATAGAACATTTTCAACTATGAAATATGAATCCAATGTGGTTAAAGAATTTGACGTAGTTGATTTTCGCTCTCTGCTTGACTTTGACTTGCTGGCCTGCACAAGGAACGCACGTGAGCTACGAATCACCGTTGTGACATTGACATGTACAAGGAACGCACATGAGCCACAAACCATCGTTGTGATAGTCGATGACACTCCGATGCTAAAGTCAGACATAGATTTGAGGAAGGCGTAACACTGTAAATAGAGAATTTGTAGTGTACCTTAGCTTACCAATCGCATGTCTTATTTATAACGCTGACATAGTTTAGGGAAGAAGATTTAATGGAGATCCTTATCTAATTAGGAGTTGTGCTACGATGTGAAGTTTCCATGTTAGACTTGTCTTATTAGATACGCGGGAGATAGTTCCCAATCAAAGTGTTATCCATAAATGAAAGTTTTCATGTACGACATATATTCTAGTATTTGTTTTCTAGTTGAAAACAAAGTGCCGTTGGCTTGCCTGTCGGAAGCTGATCCCCGAGATACTTGCCTTAATAGGGTTATGGGTATTTGGATGGTTGTGAGATGTGTGGGCTTAGTAATTTGGGTTCGTATGGCGGGTTGCGTTGTGCGGGCTTGAAACTGCTTGGGCCGGATCAGTGTTGGACCGACACTTAGGCCTGTTATTCCTTGAGATCATCATGATACATGTACAGTGTAGAAGATAGGACGTTTTGATATATCATCGTAACTAAAAGAGTTTTTATTTTTTATTTTTAAGGTTAAGCACTGTCAAATGTTTGACTTGAGAGGGAAAGAAATTTCAGTGTTTCTGATGTTCTCCATGCCATCCCCTATTTGTGTCCATGGATTGAACGATACATTTATATTCTGGTCCATCTGAAAGCTGGTTTTACCATGTCTTATTAGGGATACAAACTTTGTAGTCGATATGGAACTTTGTAGCTGATATGGTAGCTAATTTAGCAGAAGATAATGGATGCTGTTTGTTTCATTGGAAACAAAATTCTGTGGACGTATAACATCTTGCTTGCTTACCTCAAGGTGTTATATGGGACGTAATTTGGGTTTTCTTTTATACTGTATCTTATTGAATCAAGATTTTGTCACGAGTAACAAGTTGTACTTTGGGGTGCAGAGTAGGCCGAATCTTGAGAACAGAATGCTTTGAGTACTTCGTTATGTCTTTTATCTGTATGAAGAGATTGATAAAGGTCCCAAGTCATCGACGAGCTTCCATGGTAGAACTCCTTAAGAGCTATACAGCTTGGATCAGAAGTAGAGCTGAGGTGAGGCCTTCAGAACCAGTTATATTCATATTCTGTAATTCACCACTACAGTTCTTTCAAGTGTACATCATTCCATTGAGGGTTTTTTTCGTCTTTTTAATATCTTTTGGAGCACACGTACAATGGTGTTCACATTTGAAACAATGAAAACATGTTTTGCTCTCATAGTCCATGGAATAATCTCTACCTAAACCATGTAATTAAATCCCTTAATATGTAATTTCAACGTGCTTTTGATGGGAATATGGACTTCAAAAATGCCTTCTTTTTGGGTCAGATACAATGTCATGGTAACTCGATGGATCAACTTTGCATGTTCTGTCCAACTTTGAATTTAAAAAATAAAGACAAATGGTTTCTTAATTTTCAAATTTATCTTCAAATTGTTTAGTCTCATATCCTTTTTACAACTCATTTTGGAGGAGTATGTAATTTCAACGTGCTTATGATGGGAATATGGACTTCAAAAATGCCTTCTTTTTGGGTCAGATACAATGTCATAGTAACTCGATGGATCAACTTTGCATGTTCTGTCCAACTTTGAATTTAAGATTGATAACCATGTAGTAGAATTTGAGCTGCTAAAAATCGAAAGTACCTCCATCACCTGCATTACTTCAAGATTAATTCACTATACTACAAAGTTTTCAACTTGTCTTTTGATCAGGTCACGTCTGACATAGGATCAAACTTGACATGTTATGTATGCGTATATGAATTGATTTATAATATCGTCATTCTCTGTACATTTCTTATTCTGTTTGAAGATTATCATTAGCAACCCAACTTGGCAGCCATGAGATAGTCAGACTTTCGAAAATGATTACTCTATGCCTAATGCATGTCATGTGGATAATTATTTTACTAAGTTATATATTATTGTATGTATTATATATGTATCTATTACTTGATGGGATAAATCTAATATCACATGAAGCATGTGCATTACAAAGTCTACTATCAGACCTTGATCTTGATGCACCTGCCTGTTCATATCGATTTAAAATTCAAGTCTTTTGTAGTTTTGTTCTAGATTGTTTATTCCTTAATAGAAAATTACAGATGATCATAAAACGTGTTTACATTAAGAGTGTACATGCTATTTTAATGAATATGAAAATGATTTGCGAGTTCTGAATTGTAAATAGGGAAGACAACACAATTTGGAACTGACTTATAAGTCATTACTATTAGCTTATTCAATAATAACTTTAACCAGCATCATCTATACTATGACATGTTTAACCTGAAACAGTCATTTTTGTGGAGAAAACCTCCACAGATCTACAAAAAACTAAAACTAAATAGTGCCTTCAACAGACACCAAGTTGAATACAAGCAATTAAGAGCATATACATGCGTCTAAGACCAAGTAAGTTGGTCTAATAACCAATGGACCTAAACCGAATTTGACGATGATCAATCTTTTCAGACAGGAAGTATTGAATTAAAACATGAAATGTGGTCCATAATTCCATTTTAAACAGGAAAATAAATGTTTCTTTTGGTGTTATTTTTAAATTAGGACATGTCTGTTGGTATAGTTGGTAGAGAATTAACGATGGAACTCGGTAAGAAGAGATGCCTGTATTGAAGATTGCTGTTCAAGAAGATTTAATTTTCAACTAGTAGGTGATAGAGATATGATAAGATGTTCTGGCTTTTGGTAAGCACTTTTTAGTTTCTATTATTGAATTTTGTTGACTGATAAGCTAGTATTTAAGTCGTTGCTAGGATAAAACCATCTCCTTTTCTAAAGAAAATTCTTGAGTTTTGTTGCAAGTAAAGAACGCATTATATGGATTTTGTTAACTTGTTAATTCTCTGTGACTGAATTTTCAATTGACAACTAGCCTATAATAAGTGGGCAACCAGATAATATAACTGCGGAATCATTAATGGAAGATTGGAAAAATGGTTTAGTATTGCAGGGTTTTGACATGTATTAACTCGGTTTTAAGGTAAACAATATCATGTTTGATGCATTAGGAGGTTCACAGGATCAAAATTGCGGTAGGGGGGATTTAAAGAGAGGTCTATGATGACATTCCTTGAAAGTTAAAGATGAAGAGAGGTCTAACTTTGATTGTGATGATTATCATTCAGATTCAGATTGTTGAATGAGCTAGGTGTAAAGGGATGAAAATCTACCTGCATTCTTCATATTGATATCGTTTTTGTTATTAGTTCTTTTTAATTAAGGAGTAGGGCCATGTTCCCGCATTGTTGTTTATCTTTTTGATTTGCTTTTCAATATAATAAATCTCCGCTTGCGAGTGGTTAGCTCTTTTTGATAAAACTATTCCCCATGATATAGAATTGTTTCAACTTGCTCTGTGATCTCCCTGTAATTTTATTTAAAGCTAGTATCAGCTGTAGTTTTAGACAGACACTGTCTCCATCAACCCATCTCTTCTTGTAAAAAATGTCTCCTCCTCCTTCCATCAAAGCTGATAAGCAAATGTCAGATGGTTCATCATCGTCAAATCTTCCCATCAAAGAAATCCCCGGTAAATATGGGCTCCCTTTCTTTGAACCATTGAGTGATCGTCTTGATTTCTACTACAACCAAGGTCCAAGTGAGTTCTTCAAGACTAGAATGGAAAAATACAACTCAACAGTCTTCAGAACTAACATGCCTCCTGGATCCTTTATAGCTTCCGATCCAAAAGTCATTGTCCTTCTTGATGCAATTAGCTTCCCTGTTCTCTTTGACTCGTCGAAGATTGAGAAGAAAAACATCTTGGATGGAACTTTCATGCCATCTTTGTCATTTTTTGGTGGTTATCGTATGTGTGCCTTTCTTGACTCTTCGGAACCAAACCATGCAAAGCTCAAACAACTGTTCTTATCCCTCCTTCCTTCCCTTCACAAAAACTTCCTCCCAGTCTTCCACAACAGCTTAAATGATCTATTCAACAATCTTGAAAGCCAGATTTCAGAGAAATCAAAAGCCGACTTCAACACTCTTTGTGACAACATGTCGTTTGATTTCATTTTTCGTTTGTTCTTCAACAAAAACATTCAAGATACTAAACTTGGCTCAAAGGGTCAGTCCATTATCACAAAATGGTTGTTCTTCCAAGTTGCTCCATTGATCACTCTTGGGTTGCCTAAGGTTCTCAACTACTTGGAAGATTTTCTCTTACACACATTCCCACTTCCTTCTTTTCTCATAAAATCGGATTATAACAAGCTTTATGAAGTTGTTTACGAGTCTTCTACATCTATATTAGATGAAGCTGAACAAATGGGACTCAAAAGAGATGAAGCTTGTCACAATCTCATCTTCCTTATATGGTTCAATGCTTATGGTGGAATGAAAGCTTTGTTTCCAGCTATGATCAAATGGATAGGCTTGGCAGGATCAAAACTACACAAGCAACTCGTCCAAGAAATCAGAGATATTGTTTCATCTGAAGGAGAGTTGACTTTAACTTGTATCGAAAAAATGACATTAACCAAGTCAGTGGTTTACGAAGTACTGAGGATCGAACCACCAGTCCCATACCAGTACGGGAAGGCGAAGGAGGATATAGTTATTCAGAGTCATGATACCGTATTTGAAGTCAAGAAAGGAGAGACCATCTTTGGATTTCAGCCATTAGCTACCAAAGATCCAAAAGTATTTGAACATCCCGAAGAGTTCATTGCTGACAGATTTATTGGCGAAGAAGGAAATAAATTGTTGAAGTACGTGTATTGGTCTAATGGACGAGAAACAGAGGATCCAACGATGGATAATAAACAGTGTCCAGGGAAGGACCTCGTGGTTTTGATGTCAAGGCTTATGGTGGCAGAGTTTTTTGTTCGTTACGATACATTCACTGTGGATGTTGCAAACCGATTCTTGGGATCGTTTGTAACAATGAAGTCATTGACCAAAAAGCTACAATAACCTGAAGAAGGTGGTTGAATCACATGGATCATGTGAGATGTTTTATCTATGAATTTTGAATGTGTATTCTTATCAACAAAATTGTATTATTTGCTTGTATGTTTCAAATGAATTTTATTTTAAGGTCTAGTGACAAGTTCGAATCATGCTAATTTGTTTTCTAATAGTAAGATATTGTTAGGTGTATTGTTTGACTTAGTAGGTGACGTAGAAAATTTGCATTATATGCTAGCTGCACAAATGTCATTATTCATTCATTTCATTGTGACTCGTTCGAGATGGGTCAGGCTTTAAAACGCGTCGATATAATGGGGAGCTGATTTTCCACATATAAGGATCATCCTCCTCCTCTATCCAGGAAATATGTGACTTTGATTCCCCTGCACATATAAAGATCATCTTCCTCTCCTACCCAGGGGATATGGGACTATGATTCCCCTTTCACGTTGCCCGATGGCCTACCTCCACGTGGCATACTTCCGGCTGGGTTAAGCTCTGATATCAAACTGTGACGACACCCCTCCCGCACTGTATCGATACTGTCCACTTTGGGCTACCATCCGGCCCTCACGGCTTTAAAACGCGTCGATACAATGGGGAGCTGACCCCGCACATATAAGGATCATCATCCTCCCCTACTCAGACGATATATGACTATGATTCCCTTTGTAGCTCGTCCAATCCCTCTCGGCCTATTGGACCTGTTAGGCGTCTTGGGCCTGTTGGACTCCAACCCTCACCCTCACCTCAGATCCGCCCACTCAGAGTCTCACAACACTAGTCTCCCCAGACACGCCAGTATCTCAACTCAGCGTGTTCTTCAGTCATTCTTGGAGTCTCACGCTTTCTCTGAGTCTGATGCAGTAAGTTTCACCAACTGAAACTCCGATGCATGTTCTGGGAAACTAAATGTCCAGCAGATTAATTAGATAAACAGGCAGCTTTGGATTCATATCTTTGATAGTCCAAAATTTTTTGTAATCCACTTATCCAGCCCAACCTTAATTACTGTGTGTTTGATTGCAACGAGAACACTTTCGTGAGAAAAACCTTGAACAATGTCGGTACAAATCTGCATCGGAGCTATTGACTTATGCAACATCACTCACATCACATGTATTATGTAAGGCTTTTCTCATGAATTTTTTTTCCTTGAAGGCTTGCAAATGACACCATGGAGGGGTTGTGTCGGTTTAGCATCCTCAATCGATGAGCACACTCAAAGCCCAAATGCCGCAGTTGGCAAGGTTCAAACCGTGACTTATGATTCCATTCGCCACAAGCCTATATCACTATGACCGAATTTAACCCTCGGTGAGAATTAAACTTTCTCGCATCATTCCAGTTCGCGCCTAAATTTTAGTAAAATGTCAAATTCACATTCTACGGACAACAATGAGCAAATTCACAACATAAACTGGGTTTTCTGTGGATGGTTGAGTGTGAAAATTTGCATTAACACGGCCCTGTTAAAAGCCCAAATACAGACAATGGCAATTCCGTAAATTCCTCACATCATTTCCCGTTCACTTTCCCTCCCTATAAAAAAAAAAAAAAAAACCACTTCCATTTCCCCTCGCAACATTTCCACCGAAATTCGCTCGCTTTTTCTCTTGAGGGTTTTTTGAAACCTAAACACCAAACTCTAAACTCTAGCCAATTGGTCTCAACGATGGCAACCTCTGAGGGAACTCAGACATCGTTGGAATCGGAAGTGGTGAACGAGCAAGAAACCCTAAAAGTGGAAGAAACCCTAGGTTCGACCGAAGCTCAGAGGGTTTCAGAGAGTCAGTTTAGTGTCGAAGAGTCGTCTGGTGCGAATGCGGAGGTTTCTTCCCCACTTGATACCGAAGAAGGCTCTGGTAAAACCCTGGAACAAGCTTCTGAGTTCATGGAGAAGGGTTCTTTGGCGATGAAAGCTGGGGATTTCGCTGAGGCTGCTGATTGCTTTAGCCGTGCTGTTGAGATAAGGTTAGGGTTTTACTGTTTATTTGGTTTTTTGTTTGTTTCAATTTTGTAAATGTTACTTGATGGAGGTGATTGGGTGTTCTTATCAAGGAATGTGATTTCTCCAAATATTTAGAAATTTCACTAAATTTTTTCATATTATGGAGTTACCCAAATATCTTTCGTATATTTTAACAGGTTATAATGAGACTTTTTATGTAGTATTGAAGGGTTTAAAATGCACAACTTATGTTGTTAAATTTGAAATTACAGTTTGTCGGAGGACAAAATGAAATATTTCTTAATGACGAGAGTGATCCTCTATAATTGAAATGAAGATAATGAAATTGTGTTTAGTGGAGTGAATTGCATGACGAGAGTGATCCTCTATAGTTGAAATGGAGATAATGAAGTTGTGTCTTGTATATCCTTTGTGTTTGTTCTATTTAAACATAAACAGTAAAAACGTTAATTGTTGAGTCTCTTTATGTGTTTCTCTTAATACAAGAATGTTGTAAACGCAAGGACGTTTGCAACATGACTGCAAGCCATAGGATCATAAGGATTGAACAAAAGTTGGAAAAAGAAAACAGCTTGTCCTTGTTCAAGGCTTTTGTGGATAATGCTAAGGGATTGTTTGATCTTTACTCTAATTAGACTAAGTGTTTTTTATTTTTTATTTTTTGTCTTTCAAAAAATCCGATGTAACGTGAATTCAGAACCTTTGTTTCAACATTTAAATAGCTAACTATGGTAAGAGGCCTATTAGATGAACCTGTATTTCCTCTTTTTACCTTGTTACAACAAAATGGCGGAGTGTTCAAATTGATAGATTGAAATTCTCAGTGGGCTGTTAGATCCTTTCTCGTTTAGGATAAACTGGCTCTGAGATAAGCTATAACTGTTGTTTTTGCTGCAATTTTCTGTGGCTTTAAGGTTTGCATATTCGAGGGCAAAAGGTCATTTATTAGGTGTAGTTGGATACTAAAGGGTCAATTTGGTTATAAGGCATCTCACGGGGTGTTCTCAATGAATAAAGAACAATAATCAGGTGTTGTTGGGTACTAAGGTGTCAATTTTGTTTTGGGGTATCACATGGGGTATTCTCAAGGACACCCTTTAAGATGTTGTGCTATCTCATCTTTTTTAGACCTAGTTTGTTGTATTTTTTTTTCTTTTCCTTTTGACTTTAACATGGACTGTGTGCCTTGGAAGATCCCTTACCTTTGACAACCTGCAAAAGGAGGCCTTACATCAAATGCTTACTGACATCAAAATTTACTATATATATGGGGGTATACTTGGGGCTCATTTAGGTTCAGTTATCAACATTAACATCTGACTTGATATACTTTGCAACCTTTTGGGGCACAAACTTCTCCATCACTGATTTGCTCATTGTTCATTGCGATTATCAACTATGTTGTCTGAAGCTCCGCCACAGCGGCGTTGATACTCTTGAATTTTTTTTTTAACAATTACTTCCATGAATTTTGCTTTAACTGTGCTCCAGCATCTTGTAAAGGAATCAACTTCTTCTAGTTCTTTTAGAGCATTCACTACTTCTAGCTCTGAGTCAAGCAAGTCACTACTTTGGGGATCTAAAGTATTTAACACCATCCCTGAAAGTTTAGGTCTCCAAAAAGCTCCTGCTCTTGGAACATAGCCTTGAAATGCTGCACAATGTGGTCTGCAATGACTGCATCTCGAGTCTCAGTCTGATTATGAATAAGTAAGGCGGGTATAGAGTTGAGATGTGCGGGTATAGACTTGAGAACTCTTCTGTGTTTGGCTAAGATGTGAAAGAGCTTAGAGAAGTAATAACTATGCTTCCCCATTGGATGCCAACTTTTATTTTCCAAGAGATGAAATCTCTTTTGAGCAACTTATTCACTCCACCTTAGCTTCAAGCCTCTTATTCGACTCCACCTCTGTTAAATCTATACTCTCTCAATTAGATCAAAGTTGGAAAGCTTATCTTGCTGCCTCTCAATCAGAGTATAAGCTTCCCATAGTGGTTTTGTCCGCTCTTTAAGATGAGTTTTAAGCTCTTTCAGTTTGCTCCATAGGATAAAGTCAGGGTCTCGAATGAGGTGCCAACTGTCATCTACCAACTTGAAGAAATCCTTGTCTTCAAACCACATGATCTCCAATCTGAAATGACCAGGTTTTCTATATGATTTAGGGGGCTCCAGGAGCACACAGTGATGATTTGAACCAACAGTTTCTAACAGGGTGATCTAACCACTCAGGTGAGATAAGAAATTTGTCCAATCTACAGAGGTTATGGGTTTTTCTGTTACTGGTAGGTGAACCTACGGGAAAACTCACTAATGAATTCGTTTAAAGTCCTGATGCGAGTTTCTTGTGTTGGCTCTGTTAATCTAGTCACAACCTCACTAATAAACTCGTTGAAATTGGGAAGTTGATAAGTTAGGCACTATTAATCTAGTCTCGCTAGCCGTGCTTTGTCCTGTATCTGAAACAATGAAATGTGTTATTATACTTTGCATTAGCTTGAAATATGATTTGGAAATTAGACTCGTTAAAATTTAGAGGAGTTATAAAACAATTTTGTGCCTAGGCATAGCTGTTGTGCAAAATTGAAGTGATTGCAATCTGCCAAGGCTCGATTTATTGACAAAAATAAGGCTAGTTGAGAACCTCAACCATGAATCTTACTCCAATCATTTAATATGATTATTACACGGTGTAGATTACTAGTTACCACTTTTTGACCCCTACTCTTACTTGGTGTGCATTTGCAAAATGCCAAAATGTAGTTAAAAGTAGATATGTTTAATTCTTAGCAGTTACTTCATGTCTTCAAAGGTTTTCCCTGCTGTTCTTTTCATGCTTACTATAGCAGGGTAAATTTTAGGTAGATGTTCCTGCAGCACCATATTATGAGTCTTCACTTAAACTGGTTCATTATTAAATAGTGATACTGAACAATTACTATCTGCTTAGGGTGGGACATTATGGCGAGCTTTCTCCAGAATGTTCCAGTGCTTACTATAAATATGGATGTGCACTGTTGTATAAGGCCCAAGAAGAAGCTGATCCATTGGGCTCTGTCCCTAAGAAGGAAGTTAATTCTCAACAAAATGCTGCAAAAGATGGACATGTGTCTAAAGGTGAATGTTCTACTGCTTCTGTTTCTGGTGATGTGAAAAAGGACGGGGATCCAGGTCAGCAGGATGGAGAACCAAATGATGGTCAGTATCTAGTTTAAAGAGCTAAAACATTTTAAGTACTATTTTGAATAAGCAAATAAATCTTCCTTATCTCTATATATTGAAGTTTTCTTATACTATGCTTCATTCTTCAATGACATACTGAAAGTTGCTCCTGTTTTCCTCTGTTTGCTCGTGTAAGCTTCTCCCGCTCTTTGTTGTAATATCTATATTTTTGTTTTCAATGAAATTGTCTTTTTCTAATTTATAATTCAGGCCATAAAAAGAAATGCCACTTTAAATTTTCACAACTGAAGCGATTAATGAGTGTAAAACTACTATACTTTTGGTTGTTAGGTTTTTCACAATGGATTCTTAAGCTTATTGGATCGATTTGACCAAGCTCCATATTCCCCTCTCTCACTTGTTCAAATTCCAAAAGTTCTTAGGCATTTTGTGCCTATACATATAAACCAGTTTTTTCTCTGTACTTTTTTTTCTTTTTTCAAAATACTTTATGTTATGTTTCTTTTTGAGTTCCCAATTTAGTGATCGAACAGTTTCAGTATTTCATCAAGCATGCTTTAAGATGTGTATCTACTCTTGGAGAATGGATAGCAGGTGTAATTCATTTGTTTGGAGAAATAAATTTTTCTGCCCCTGATGATTGATTGATTTTTCAAGTGGTTGTGGCATGGTTTGATTTATGTCTTAGTGAATGTATTGTAGATTTCCAAGATTGAGTATAGACAGTCAAGGAAGTAAGTAATTTTGCTTTGACTGAAGATATGGAGCTATCTGAAAATTAGATAAGTAAAAGAATTAAAGAAATTATAAATTAGTTATGTATGTTGCTTTGAATTTTAAATAAAAAACAAGTAAACAAGTTTAAATTTTAGCTTTAGTTTTACTTGATGCGTAATTTCAGAACCAATACTTGTGTTTTACTTTTCTTTGCAATAGGCACTTTCTTACTCTTGCCAGTGTTTTCATCTTTATGGATAAAATAAAGGTTCTGGCAAGAAAGATCAGGTAGAAGAGGATGATAGTGGTGATGATGGTGAAGAAAGTGAAGGTGATGACGTGAATGACCAAGACGAAGATGAGTCTGACCTAGACCTTGCATGGAAAATGTTGGATCTTGCTAGGGCAATTGTTGAAAAGAACACAGAAGACACAATAGAGAAAGTGGATATCTTGTCAGCCCTAGGGGAAGTCGCCCTGGAAAGAGGTTTCTTTCTCTCATGCTACTGCTACTTTTTGTTCTCGTTTATTTTTATTTATGTAATTTCTGTCCTATGAAGAGCACTGGAAGCCTGAGACTAACCCTTTCCACACTGGAACATGCCCCCCATGCACTGATCATTATAGAAGATCTATTGAATAAAAATGTCTTGTGAGTAGAAAAGTTTGAGTCCGAAGTAATTGTATTGAATTCTAATAACTTTGTGTTCTCATCTTGCACCTTGCAGAGGACATTGAAACTTCTTTAAGTGACTATTCAAATGCGCTATCCATTTTGGAGCGTATGAGTGAACCAGATAGTCGACACATTGCTGAACTGTATCCATTTTCCTGTTGACATAATTTATCTGGGTTTTGGATAACACTACTCTGACTTTACATATTACTTTGGGTTTTTTTTTGTCTATTTATTTTTATATGTTTTTACAATAACCGGTGGACAAGCTATTCAAGTTATTTTCTTACTTCAAGATAAATATAATTTGGTTTTTTCCAGTAACAATAATTTTCAAATTTCCAATCTACTTCTTCCTGATGATCTGTTGATTACATCCTTCACTGGAAATCATTCAGAAATTTTAGGATGTGTTTGGTTTTGGAAGTTGGGTCAAAGCCCGAAAAAGCATTACCATATTGTGAGAAAGCTATATCAATATGCAAGGCTCGAGTACAGCGTCTAATGGATGAAATGAAGAACTCAACAATTTCTACACCAGCTGATGGCAACCAGCAAGTAGACCAGCCTCAGGGTAATCCCAACTCTGATTCTTCCGTCGCGAGCAAGGAGGCTGAGATTAAGACTCTTACTAGCCTCTCCAGTGACCTAGAGAAGAAGGTGAACTTAGCTTTATATGTTTCAATTGAAGTTTTTTTTAGTAAAATGTTATAGAGAGGAAGTTATTTTGATTTTTGACTGAACCTGAAAGGATTTCACTTTTTTTTGTGCAGCTTGAAGACCTGCAACAGTTAGTGTTGCACCCAACTTCCATCATGCCGGAAATCTTTCAAATGCTTGCTGCCAAGGTAGCAGGCAATGGGAAGAGTCCAGCTGCATCAGCATTGAGTTCTTCGCAGATGGGTACTAACAATGGTGGTGGGTGTTTTGATTCTCCAACTCTTTCTACTGTGCACACAAATGGAAGCATTGACGGGGTTGTCAAAGATCTTGGTGTGGTAGGAAGAGGTGTCAAGCGAGTCTCAGTAAGCTCAAGCAATGCAGAATCCAATCCAGTGAAGAAGCCTCTTGTTGAAAAAGGTGAGGGCAGTTCTTGAAGGTTCTGAAATACCAGTTGTTCATTTCCTCGAACCTCCTTTAGCTATGATGTGTTGCAATAGTGCTACCCTCATCGGCAGTTAATACAAGTTGGAAACTAGGAAGTATGCATCATGAGCCATTTTAATTGGGTTGTATCTCTTATGATATTTTGCGCACTTCTTTTTCTAGTATTGGTGTACTGCTAAAAGGAAGAATGTTTTTCTTAGCAAGTGTTGGGAGAAAATCGTCATTCCTGATGCATCATCTTGCAATATAGTTTGTTTACCTAGTGTGAGTAGAAAATACTGAACGAACCGTCAATTTAGGTCTCTTTTTTTTCTCTTGCTTTTTTCCTTTTTGGTTTTGTATCATTATAGTTTCTGTCCTTAGACTGCGTTGAAGACCATATTATCAGTTCATTAGGAATTTCTTCAGGTCAACGACACATTTTAGTGCAGAAGTGGTCCCAATTTCATTGATATATTATCAGGAGTGGTGCTCAGATATTTGCATGTTCAAATCATCTCAACTTTTATTTGTATATTTTTTTTGGTTTACAAAAAGAGGCTAAGCAAATTTTATACAAGACTTCCCTTTTACTTTTGAATGAATTTCTGATATTAGTTCTCGACACAAATGTTAATGCATTTGGGGACGTTTTGTAACACTGGCAATTACTCCATGTGATGGGGCTATCGATGGCTATGCTTATCGCTCCCATTTAATATGCGAGACCCGTTCAACCATGTGAAAGGGCAGATGTATGTTCGAGATGAGCAGATTCCTGAATAGGGTTCGTGTCAAATTCCCTCCCTTGCTAATGTAAGTGAGGATGGAATTTCCATCTTGATCTGAAAATGGACCACTGCTTATTTTCTGGTAAAAGCCAAGCCCAGGGTGCATAATCTCCTTTTTAAGTGTTCAAGATGGTTTTCAAGAGGGTGTTCCTCACAATAACCATTTTGATGGCTTTATAACTTTACCATGCAAAATCGCCTGAAATTTTTTGGTTCTTCTTGGAGGCATTGGGTGGTTTAGGTAATGAAGATGCAGTCCTGATGGACTATTAAGATATTTTGAGTATTCTAACTTGCGCAATAATCTATGGAAATAAAAATCTGGAAAAATATGAGAAAAGATAAGGGAGAGTGTTGGAGTTCTTGGATTATTGTTCAAAACCAAAACCGTGGATTATGAAGTAAACCCAAAGTAGCAAGAAACCTTTAAACAATGTTCCAAAACAATGTTAATCTATAAACAACAAACACTATTTTTTGTAACAAGAAGCTAACTATGTAAACGATACTAACAATGCCAGCGTAAACACTCGAGGAGTGAGACAAGAACTTGATGATATCAAAGGACAAGATGAGTTATAAAAACTTGGCTTAATTGATGAAGCCAGTGTCCTCTACTCATCCAACTAAAAGTGAATTTACAGCTTGAAAGAAAACAAGATGTGTCTCAGGGTGGATTGCAAGGAGTGTGGGCAGTTGACATGGAGTGGATGTGGGAAGCATTTGGCTTCCATTTACGCCAACATTGAGAAGGGCAAGTACTGTATGTGCAAAGACTGGCCTGGCGTCGCAATCCCCACTGAAGATGCAAAGAAGGATGAGTTCGGAACCTCCACATCTTCTGCCACTGGTAAACGAATTGTTAGTATTAGTATTTTCATTTTTATTTGTGTTTTTCTATACAAATTTCAGCCTA
Source organism: Berberis thunbergii (assembly GCA_003290165.1). NCBI lineage: Eukaryota > Viridiplantae > Streptophyta > Magnoliopsida > Ranunculales > Berberidaceae > Berberis > Berberis thunbergii. The sequence goes on from QNQO01001724.1 coordinate 82,252, forward strand.
ATCCGGAAATTGAGTGAGGATCAAGCATTGTTGTATTAGTTCTTACTTAAAAGTTGTATTAGCGAGTCATGAAAAAATTTTATTTTTATTTATTTATTTAAATTTTTTTAAAAGCAAGTAGGGTTTTAAGGATTCCTTAACTTTTATATTAATTAAAAATAAGAAAAGTCAAAGGGGAATTCTAAATGTCGAGGAAATGAGCGAGGAGAGTGAGCTGGAGGGAGGGGAACCATTCCCTCCCCTCGGGATGAGTGCAAGAAAATTCAACATGCGCATCCCGAGGGGAGGGAATGGTTCCCCTCCCTCCACCTCACTCCCCTCGCTGGTTTCCTCGCTCATTTGCTCGCCATCTAGCATCTCTCAAAGTCAAATACAATCTCTCTTCATACGGAGAAACACCACTACAAGGCTTTAGTAATCTCCGGATTCACTATTAGTAAGATATTACCTTTTTCCTTTTGACGTGAAAACTTCATCATCTGTACTTTTTGTTTATTTTCTCAGCTCTAGTAGATCTTCGAGAACAAAACTATAATTATGCTGATGTTAAGGAAGTTATTGTTATTTGTAAAACAACTCCGGAGCACTAGGGGCCAGTTAATGGAACATATGTTGTTTCAACGTGTTTTCATCTCTGTGAGAACTTCGGGTGTGTTTATTTGCATAAAATCCAATTTCATGGAAACGACTTATCTCGTGCTTTTTCAAGAGAGTGATCATAGTAAACCTTAGGTTTTCTTAACAAAATGTAAGAATAACATTCTCAAGTTTCTTATAAATTGCGAAGATTCAATGGTGCGGAGAATGATAATTATTATTTATCTGCGAAGTGGAAATTATAAAAAACGTTCTTTTCTGTTTATGACAATTAACAATGTTCAAAGAGCTTTTCCCTCATTTTTTTTAGGGTTTCAAAAACTTTTACACATGGGACTCAAGACCAGCATGTTAGGACAACTCCCAAGAGCAACTTTGTGTTTGTAATTTGATTCTCTGTGCATCAATTACTCTTCTTGTACTCTAATTATTGGGATTACAAATCCTTTCAAATCATATATTATTTCTTTAATAATTCCATAATCATGCTTTGTTTATTACAGATAAAATAAAAGCTTGATGAAAGCTCATCAAGTGGAGCATTATCAATAAACAAAAAACAAGAAAAAATGGAGGCCTAAAAGGGAGGGAGAAAGCTCAGACATGAATAGTATGAAATTAGCTAGTTGGACAGCATTTTAGTGTTCTTTTTGTTTGTGATTATGTACTGTGTAATGTAATCAATTTCATAATTAGTAGTTGTGTTAGGTAGAAGGTTTGGTTTGAAATAAGTGTGATGTTCAAACTATGTTGACCATTCCACCTTTCGCGATGTAATCATGTATCTCTCCTCCGGAGAGAAATCTAGATCATGTCATGAAATGGTATTTGTTTCGTTTGCAAAAGATTTATTCGGATAACTGCAATGATGTACAAATTCATCTATATCATCATCATCATCATCAAAGCGAGTATCGATGGTCGGTTACATGTATTTTGATTCTCCAAACACTGCAGTCTTCCCACATATCGTCAATGCATCTAATAAAAATGCCTTTGATAAGAGCCGAAACCTTGGACTTTTGATAAGATCCGAGACAACTTATAAAACGTAATCAACTTAGGTCTTTATGTTTATGAGGTGTGTGGGTCAATTATCCTCTATTCAGGAGTGTTTTCAAAGACAATTTCAATTGCAATCATTAATGTGGGTGAAAGACAGACAATGAATTACTACAATGAGAGATGTTTTTTAAGCAGCCCCCTTTGTTCTGGGTCTAAGTCATAAATCATGATTGAACATGCCCACCTTTTCCTTGCCTCCAAAGGTGTGAGTGAGTGAATTCATCCATAAAAGTCTATGGATGATTTGTATTAAAGCAAACCATGAGAAGACTCAGTCCCCAATCTGCCTTGGGAAAAAAGTCTCTTTTTTTCAAGAAAGATGTATGGATAAATCTTCTCTTAAATCTTTCAACATTTAACCTAATCAGTAGGGTTGCATATGCGACCCCTTCAATGTCAAGCAGAAAGGGAATGGTTGAAAGCTGAGATTTTTTTTTATTGGATCTCAAAACCATTAAATATATTTGACAGAATTCGAATCCTAGGCTTGTGATATAATTCGTCACAAGTCTATCAAATGAACTATTACGTAGTTAACAAAAGTGTGGACTTAAGTCCAACTAACTAATTAAAAACCATTTCATGATCTTGAACTTAATCCTCCTACCCTAGATAATCCCAATCCCACTTCAATGCTCTTTCCATATCTCTCTGTCACCAAACTCTACCAATCATCCTGTATTTCAGAACCTTGCATTCACATTTTGGGATAAATACACAGAGATGAGCTGTGGGTGTATCACTCACCAAACATTACACTTCCAAAAAAGTTTATATGGTCCCTTCCTTCTTAAATGCAAATATGGAAAGGAAACTATAGGTAGATAACTTCAAATTGATGACATGAATGCACCCCTACAAATGTTGTTGAAGTGTAGTAAATTAGCAACAATAAGTACTCATGAGATTTGAATGTACATATGTAGAACTTCCTTCAAAAAAAATAAAGTATAGTGTCATGGTGACCATTGTTGCTTAGCAAGAAAACCGCATCGATCCATGCCTTTAGTATTGTACGAAGATACGTAAAATGCAAACTCTAGGAAACCATGTTTTGTAAACATGTTTCGTAACCATGATGATGTGGCATCGTTAGAGGAGTTTTTTTACAATTTTGAGATACACATAAAATCTTCAGAGATTTCATCATTATTTCCGGATCATGACACGTCATCCTGATTACAAAACATGTTTACAAAACATGGTTTCCTAGCATTTCTCCCTAGAATTATACCAATCTCAACGTAAAGTTCATGGCATGGATTAAGACGATGTTCTAGCTAGACAACCGCGGTGGTCTCTTTATCAAAATTCATGAAAAAAAAACCTAATATTTAAAAATCCAGTTGGCAAGCTTATATCTTAAGTTGATATTTTAGTTCATTGTTTTAAAAAAAAACTTCCTCACTTCATTTCCCTTCTCCTTCACATTCATGCAAGACAAGAGTGATGAGTGAAATTCTTGCAAACAAGAGGGAAAAAGAAAAGAAAAAGCAATAAAGATAACCTCCCTTCTCTGCTTTTTTTTCTTCTTGAAATTTGTTCAGACACACTATTTGTTGTCCAATCTGAACTTTAAGAATCTCCCTCCCCTCTTTTGAAAACTTTTCTATTATTAGTTTCAGATTCAGACCCATCACTTTATAGCAGTTTTCATTCCTTCCTTCCCAACAAAAAATTTGATGCATTTCACTTAGAATTCTCTAAAGAATTCGGAAAGGAATAATGGGTTCTGATAAATCTTCAAGTTCCAAAGGCCAAGGCCAAGCATGGTAAAACTTACAAATCTATGTCTAATCATTTTCGTATGGTTTTAATTAATCTTGTTAATGTGATATTGGTTTTGAAGGTTCTACACAACTGGATTACCGAGCGACATTGTGATCGAAGTGGATGAAATGACTTTCCATCTCCACAAGGTAAGAACGCTTGGAATTTTATGCTTTACTTGCACTATCTTATTTTTTTTGTAAATTCTTTTGATGAAACTGAAAATGAAAACTGAAACATTTTCTGTCTACATATATAGTTTCCTTTGATGTCCAAGAGTCGAAAGCTTCATCAACTCATAACCGAGCAAGAAACAAGACCTACCTCGGTAAAACGGATAACAATCTCTGTTGATAGTTTTGAGGTTCAAGAAGGCAAAGAAAATGAACGAGACAGTGAAGATGATGAAAAACTTATGGATGAAGAAAAAACCCTCTATATTGTTCTCCCGGACTTCCCAGGCGGTTCTGAGACCTTTGAGATTGTTGCAAAATACTGTTACGGTGTCAAGATCAGTTTATTGCCTTCCATTGTGGCTCCACTTCGTTGTGCCGGAGAGTATCTTGAGATGACTGAGGAGTACAGTGAGGAGAATTTGATATCCAAGACGGAGTTATATTTTACTCAGGTTGTGCTCAAGAACATCCAGGAGTCTCTGTGGACATTGAAGAGTTGTGAGGATCTTTCGCCTCTAGCTGAAACCCTAGAGATTCCACAGAGATGTATTGATGCGATTGTTTCAAAAGCTTCTTCGAGTGATCCACTCTTCGGTTGGCCAATGAATGATGGATCTGGTGAAGATAGGTGTTCGAATCTGGTGTTGTGGAATGGAATTGATACTGGAATACGAAGGAAAAATAAGCCTAAGGGAAGCCATACAGAGTCTTGGTTTGAGGATTTGGGTGTGCTGAGCTTAAATTTGTTCAAACAGATGATTTCTGCAATGCAGGAGCGGCATGTGAGCTCGGAGGTCATCGAGAGATGCTTGATTTCATATGCAAGGAAGTCAGTTCCGGGTCTATCTCGTTCTACAAGGAAACAGTCTGCGAGTTCTTTAGCTTCGGAGGCGGATCAAAGGGAGCTGATAGAGACCATAATCATGAACATTCCACCTGAGAAGTCATCAAGATTGTCATCAGCAACTAGACACTTGTTTGGACTACTGAGGACCGCAAACATACTCAATGCTTCGGAGGCTTGTCGTGCTGTTTTGGAGAGGAAGATTGCTTCGCAGCTGGATCAGGCGAGCTTGGACGATCTTTTGATCCCGAGTTATTCGTATTTGATTGAGACGCTGTATGATGTAGACTGTATTGAGAGGATTTTGGGGTTTTTTTTGGAGAAGTTGGAGGATGGAGAGATTGAAGTGGAGGGGGAGGATGGAGGTAATGGTGGTGATGGGAGAACTCCAGTGATGATGGTGGGGAAGTTGATTGATGGGTACTTATCAGAGATTGCTTCAGATGCGAATTTGAAGCCAAAGAAGTTCTGCGAACTCGCTGTTGCTCTTCCTGATCAAGCCAGGGTGTATGATGATGGGCTCTATAGAGCTGTTGATGTTTATCTTAAGGTATTACTTGGAATCATTCATTCATTTTGATTCTCTTATTTACATTTTTGTTCCTGTGATATGCGATATGTAGTACAAAAATGTGAATTTTGCGCAATTTAGGTGTATCGTGAATGTGTAAATTTTGCAGTCACATCCATGGCTAACGGAAGAAGAGAGGGAAAAGATATGTGGAGTGTTAGACTGCCAGAAGCTTACATTAGAGGCTTGCACACACGCAGCGCAGAATGAGCGGTTACCAATACGAGCAGTAGTGCAGGTTCTATTCTTCGAGCAGGTGCAACTACGGCAAGCCATTGCTGGTTCACTTCTAGCAGTTGATCTAGCCCCATCGGAGTCTACCCGTCCTTCACTTCTACAGCAACAGCAACAACAACTACAATTGGTTGTACAAAATAGCAATGCAGGCGAAGTCGTACCCGCACAAGTGCAAGATGGTAACACATGGAGGGCAGCCATAAGAGAGAATCAAGTGCTCCGATTCGACATGGACAGTATGAGATCAAGAGTGAATAAACTGGAACACGAGTGCTCTACCATGAAGAAGACCATAGAGAAGATCGATAAGGTTGGGCCATTGAGCAATCGAGGGTGGAGAAGCTCCCTTACAAAGAAATTTGGGTGCAAGTTCAAGACACAAGTGTGCGATTCGCAGGAGCCAACGGTCGTGGAGGCTAAAAAGAGGGGTGGTGGTGGTAGACATTAACACCAACAAAGCTTGTAGCAACCTTTCATCTTTTTCTCCCCTGTATCTATAATTTAGTTTTGTTATTAATTTTTTTTTCTTTTCTAAATATCAGATTCTATGGAGAATAAATTAGAGAAATTCAAACTGGAGTCTAATTCATTACCAAAAGAGTTGAACTATGTACATTACTCACCCCATTTAGACTTGAAAATACTGGTAGTTCTTCATTACAGAAAACACAAAAAAGTAGCTTAGGAATGATGCCCTGAATGTTGAAGTTCACTCTCATTCTTTGAATTTGATTGCGAAGAGCACGATCACGCAGAGTTTGTCAGGCTCTTTTGGACATGGTTTTGAGTAAGCATTTGAAATAAACGCATCTAGTCTCTTAAGCAACTGGTTGCCCCTGCATTTCCTCTTCTTCCAATTCGGCGCCAATGCTGTGCTTTTCTTTCTCATCTTTGATTGTCTGCTGCGGCATTTCAGGCTTCCCCATTATCCAGTTTTAGTGTTCAAGTTGACAAGAAGGCTAGTGACAGCATGCCCAGAGGAATAGCATTGCATGCATCAACCTGCCAAGTAGACCAGAACTTGCCATAAGTCTTGGCAAGGTTTGGTGGCTGTTACATCTCAAGTTTCTCCATAATTTGCGGGTTCATCCATACATCATCTGGCTTGATCACCTTACTATGAGAATGCCAAAGCTGTTTTTCATCAGGTGGAAACCGCTTGTAAAGCCCATCCGATATGCCAATACTACGAGCATTACGTGAAGAGTGAGGCTAGGGAATTAGGTTGTACAATCGAGATGATGTGGCATGATTAAAGATGTTTTTTTACAACCTCGAGATACATATAAACACTGGAAATTTCATCATTCTTTTAAGATCACGCCACATCATCCTGATTGCAAAAACCGGATTTCCTAATATTTTTGTTGCGTGAATTAGAATTAGACTCATAAATGACATCTCATTGTACCATGGTTAATAGTTGGGTTTCATAGTTTTTCATGTGCTTTTTATCTAAAATGTGAACAAAATCTAGGATAAATTAACCCTTGATCTTTAGGTGATACAACTTACAAGTCAAGATAAAAACTAAAAACCATTAGAGCATCCACAATCACGTTTGCCAAATATTTTTATTTTAATATGAGATCAAACTATTGCAATGTAGATTGTCCAAACATGAAATTAATAAGGTTCGCAAAGTTAGCAAATATAGTTTTGTCATGTGTATTTAGACTTAAAATTTTTTTTTTTTAAGAAGCCCATAGACCCTTAACCAAGGAAATCAAAGACAATTGTCTGAAGGCTGTTGCTAAAATAACACCATTTGTGCGGAAGGACATTAAAATAAAATAAAAAAAAAAAAAAAAAAAAAAAACCTACCACCTCTCTTCTCATCTCTCACTTTCTTCTCCTCTCTTCTTCCTCTTCACAATCACCACCCTGCCACATTTCCTTATCTTATCTTCCCTTTTCCATCACCACCCCGCCACCTCTCATTCTCCTCCCCATTCTTCTTCTTCTTGTCCCGCTTATTCTTATTCTTATTCTTCTTCTTCTTCATCAATCCCCACCACCGCCACCATGAGAGTCATGCTCCTTGGTTCCCCAAAGTATGAGATTTTTATTTTTATAGAACTTTCATTCTCACAATTGATTACAAAATCTAATGGATAGATTTGTGAGTGAACTTCAAATTAATTTAGATTTAAGTGGTCCCCTCATGGATTCCAATGACTTAAGATTTCATGCAACCAAACACACCCTTAGGATCTGTTTGGTTGCATGAAAAATATATGTGGTAATTGAAACTGTTTTCGTGAATTCGATTCCGATGTCTCTATCTCTAAGTTAGATTCCTATGAGTAGTGGGAAAACAATCTTATGAATAATCAATTTCTGGTCGGTAAATACCAAATAACGAAAATTTGCATAATAAGGGAAAGGAAATGGATTCCAGTTTTTAAGGAAAAAGAAATTCCATTTTCCTTGGAAAATGGCTAACAAAACATAGCCTTAGGGTATGTTTTGGTTGCAAAGTAAATGGACATGGAAATTGAAACTGTTTCCGTGAAATTGATTTCGAGGTCTCACCCTCGGACTTGGATTTCCATGAGTAGTGGGAAAACAGTTTTATAAAAAAACGATTTTCTATCAATAAATAGTAAATAGACAACCAAACAGCGAAAATCTGCATAACAAGGGAAATTGATTTCATTTCCTAAGGAAAATGGCTAACCTTGTGTAGGTATATCCAAACCTCACTATGTAACCTACCCGATTTTTTTACTTTGTTGTGTTTGACCTTGTTTCTTATAAGCTTTTATCCTTGATATTAACCATTGAATTCTTTGGTTAAAATAAAAATTTAATCAAAATTATGAGCCAATACCATAACTTTAAGATTTCTACCAAATCTCGAAGGCTATATCCATAATTTTAAAAGGGTTTTCTCTATTTTTTACATTGTCTATTTTGACCATGTTTTTGAAAAGCCTTTAAAATTTATATTCGTTGTTCAAATTTTAAATTAAAATAAATTTTCTTACTAAAATTATGAGAAAGAATCTAAATAACAAATTTTGACCAAATTTCAAAGACTAAAACCCACGATTTTGGATGGTTTCTCGATCATTTTTTTTGTTTTGCTGCTTACGATCTTGTTTTCGATAATCCTCTATCATTTTTTTATTGAAAATTGAATTCTGTAGCTAGAATAAAAAGTTTAATCAAAATTATGAGAAAAAAACATAATTTAAAGATTTCAACATAATCTCTAAGGCTATAATCCACAATTTAAGAGATTTTTCTTGATTTTTTACTTTGTCGCTTTTGACCTTGTTTTCGATAAGCTTTTATCCTTGATATGGTCCATTTAATTCTTCGGTGAAAATTAAAATTCAATCAAAATCATGAGCCAATAGCATAACTTTAAGACATCAACCAAATCTCGAAGGCTATTATAATCCATAATTTAAGAGGTTTTTTCTGGATTTTTTTACTTTGTCACTTTTGACGTTGTTTTCGACAAGCCTTGTTAACTTCTGAAGGAAGTCATGAACCAAAGTTATGTATTTCATTATGTTCTTACAAATGTACATTGGACATGTTTATATAGACAGTACTTGTAACAAACTAACAATATCAGTAACAACATTTGTGCTTAGTAATCTAACAACCTTTATGCTTAACAAACTGCTTAAATAACTAACAACATCAGTTGTGCTATTTACACTTAACATCCCCCCTCAAACTGAGTGTGGATCCATCAACAACACTCAGTTTGTCACGCATAAAAAGAAACCTGGAAGTACCAAGTGCCTTGGTAAAGATATCAACAATCTTATCAACTACATAAATGTGAAGAGCATAAAGAAGTTTACGAGCAACCTTCTCACGAACAAAGTAGATATCCAACTCAATGTGCTTGGTTTTGGAATGAATAACAGGATTAGCACTTAGGTGATTTTGTGAGTCCTGAGGGTATTTTGGGGATTTCTTCTTCATTGGGCAGATTCTTTCATCTTGGCCGTTCCTGGCTTCTGGGAAGACATCTGGGTCATTGCTCCTAGTACCGGTTGGGAACCCTAAGGGTTTCGCCGCCGCCGATACATTTCAGCCAGCCTCACGCTGCCTAGTTTGAGGGCTGGGATTACACACGTCTCTCTCCTCTGCTTGGTTTGTTCTGTCGCCTCACGTTTCGGCCGGCACGACAAGGAGCTAAGGGCCGTTACGCGCTGTTTCAGTTCTAGGGCAGACTGCGCCGCCGTTCCGATCTGGCAACCGTTACGAATCAGCCGCTACGAAACATCGTTTGTTGCAACGATTCATGACACAATTTTGGGTGCTTTCTACTGGGTCAGGGACGCCACGTCCTTTGGATGTGATGTCCTCGCCAACCTCCATTCCTCCACGCACGGGTCCTAGTCACGGCGACACATCGGCAGCCCCCAAAGCCTTTTTTCGCCCAAATTTTGGGCAAGATCTTGGTAGATGACTCTACAGAGACTCAGGTCGAAGGTACTCGTTTCCGTAAAGAAGGGGCCCCCACAATCGGTATCACTGCTACAGATGAAGTACGTGGGGAAGCTTTCATGGAAAAACACGTGATTATTCTCAAATTTTCTAGTTACCGACCGACTCTGGCAGATATTCGCGATTCGATTCACAGAACATGGGGAATTTTGGGAGATTTTTCGCTGGGATTGTTGAATCAACGACACGTGTAGTAAGACTCCAATCTGAGATGGAAGCTAAGAAAGTTCTGGCGAGAGACTCTTTTCTGATTTGTGGAGTTCGGTTTAAAGCTTTCCGCTGGCACGATGGTTTCAGTTTGAAGGAAGATCCAATTTCGGTGCCACTTTGGGTACAGTTACCTAACTTACCTTTGCATTTATTTCATCCCCCTATTTTAAAAGCAATTGTGAACTCTTTTGGTGATTTTTTGCGGATGGATGATCATACCCGCTGCCTTTCACGCCCGGGTTTTGCCCGTGTATGTGTGGAGATGTCTTTAGCGGAGAAACTTCCAAGTCGTGTTTGGATAGACATGGCAAATAACAGGGGTTTCTGGCAAAAGATAGAATATCCGGGCTTCAAATATTGCGACTTTTGTTCTTTGATAGGTCATCAAGAGGAGTTTTGTAGAAAAAAAATTGGTCTTAAGGGCATAGGGGGAGGCCCGAATTCTGGGAAAGTGGAGAAGGTGATACAGCCGAAGGGTGACAACAAACCCATAAAACAACATTTCGTTCCTGTTCTCAAAAAAGCTAAAAATCTAAATTCATCAGTTGGACCGAGTGGAGCAAAGAATAGCCAGGGGGTGGAGATTGTTGATGATGTCGGGTAGCAGCGACCGGTGGCCAGGGACCCGATTAAGGTGGTTTTGTCCAACAAATTTTCGTCGCTTAATGCAAACATGGAGGTCGATGAGAGTGCGAAAAGGGTCCATGGTAGCGAAGAGCAGGTCCCAGAAACTACGGAAGAATGCCTTCTAGAGGCGGGATACACAAATTCTGAGATTGACAATATTTTTGGAATTCAAGAAACGCTGCCACAGTCAACAAAGATTGCGATTTCAGGGTCCGAAAGGGGTCGGTCCGAAGCCATGACAAATGAAATTATTTGCTCGGAACTCCCCATTGCGGCTCAATCGCAAGTTGTTCCTGGCAGTGATCACTTGGTGCATTCTGGTTCAACGACAACAGGTTCAGCGCCCACTTCAGCGCATCCAGGAGCAGAATCAGTTGTTACGTCGTGCCCTTTGGATCAGTCTTTGCGCTCCGCAGAGTCACCACGGCCCAATGTTCCAGCAGGGAACGTAGGAGTGGCCTCGCCACAGCCAGCAGGGGACGCCGGGGTGGTCTCGCCACAGCTCGCTCTCGGTCTCCCACCCGTGAACACTGCTAGTACCCGCCTGGTGCCTTCCACGGTGCAGTGCTCTGAGGTAAATGTAGGTTCAGTCCGCATTTCGTCGCAGCTCGAATCAGCGACAGCAATGACTTCGGCTCAGTTTTTGTGCTCCTCAGCGCAACCTCTGCCTTGTGTTTCAGTAGGGGACGTAGGGGAGGCCTCGACAAAGTCTGTTCCGGGTTTCAATCAACCCGTAACCAATGCCAGTCCACGGATGGCTCCTGTTCACAGCCATGATACCACTGCTTTCATTTTGAGTGTCTAGGTGATATCTTCCCATTTCGCCACGGACTTGAGTATGCTCACTTTTCTCATTTTCAAGGTCGTGTAAGGTTTATATGTCTTCTTCGTCACACTTGTCACCCGTTCATACTTGGGCGTTGCAAACTGCAGCTTTTCAGGAACTTGGATCTCTCGTTGGTCTGATGCCTCTTGGACTGAGTGTTCTTCTTTCAGGGTCTATCGTCTCTCCTTCTTTCTTTTTTCCTCTCTCGCCTTTTTGAGTGGCCCTGTCTTTTGGATCCGTTCTTCTTCCTAGAAGCCACCATCTCCTTAAGACTGATGTGTTTTTGGGCGGTCTTTAATAGAGTCGCCATGTTCTTCGGGGGTTTAGATTCAAATAATCGTAAAATGATCCTCTTTTCAATCCGAAGGTGAAGGTGGTAATGGCCGTGTCGTTCCTGCAGCTGTCAATTATTGTCAACTCGTTATAAAAAGAGTGACGTACTCCCTTATAGTTTATTCGAGCTCTGTTTGATGTGAAGCAAGTAGTGTGGGCCCTTTCTCATCCGTTGACTATCGATGAACCTCGTGATGAAGGCAGTAGAGAACCATGAGCGCGTCAGAGAACAATGGTCTGAACAATTCATTCAGTACATTATGATCTGTGACCTCGATTCTGAATGGGATTTGTGCAGGGGTCTCGTCATTCTAGGGGGGGCATCTTTTGGTGGCTCGTTGCTTTTGAGATTCACTTGCTAAAGTTTTGAAGGAACTTCATTACTCTTTCAGACACGGTTGGAAGAGTTTTTTGGGCGGTGCTTGGATATGGTCGGCGAATTGAGCGCGCTTTTGGGTGAGTTTGTCCACCGTTTTGATTAGAAGATCTATTCGAGTCATGAGTTGATCCACGTGAGGATTCGTGGATTATTCCACGTTGTGGCTCTCTGTTGCCGGGCATGACTAGCCCGAGGTTGTCGCTGGGTTTGAAGCATGCACTGTTGGCAATCCAGCTTCATCGGTGGGAGGATTGCTTTGATTAATGTTGTTGGGTTGAGGGTATGTAGAGTGTTCCATTTGTTTTAAGAGCTTTTTAATCGCAGATTAGAACTGAGGAAGTTTCCAACTACAAACTCTCTTCTTGAAAGGAAACTGTTGTTACCCACAGACGGTGCAAAATTGATGCGTCCAAATCTTGTCTTCTATATAGTTTGACCTGCAAAACAAATGTTAAATTGCCAAAGACCACCTATTTAGGGGGCCGAAGTCACTCTTCTGTTGGAGATGGAGATAAATATAGATAGAACTCAGTTAAAATTGCATCCCTTTGTCAAATGTCCCATTTACCTTATATAGTGGCCGTTATTAATTTTTTACGTGACTTAAGCATGTGAGGCGCAACGAGGGGAAACGTTCTCAGTAACAGTCTCTTCTTTTGAAGATAAGTCCTTGGGATGTAAATCCTTCATGATTTTTTCCTCTGTAATGTTTCTTCTCTTTAAGGGAGAACTATGTTGGGCCTGAATTTGGGTCTCTGACTATGATTTATTCTGATGGGCCATGTCTGGGCTTTTACGATTGGATCCGCCCTTTTTGGGCTTCGTGAGTTGGCCTGGTTTTGAAATATTTGGACTCTGTGATAGGCGATCTCTGCCACGTGTATAGTCGTGATGATAGTCTTATTTGATGTATCATACAAAATTATGAGCCAGAATCTAAATAACAGATTTCGACCAAATTTCAAAGACTAAAACACGTGATTTTGGTTGGTTTCTCGATTTTTTTGCTTGTTTTGCTGCTTATGATTTTGTTTTCGATAATCCATTATCATTTTTATTGACCATTGAATTATGCGGTTAGAATAAAAGTTTAATCAAAACTATGAGCAAAAAAGTGTTAACTTAAAGATTTCAACAAAATCTCGAAGACTATAATCCACAATTTAAGATATTTTTCTTGATTTTTTACTAGTCACTTTGACCTTGTTTTTTATAAGCTTATATCCTTGACATTGTCCATTCAATTTTTCGGTTAAAATAAAATTTAATCAAAAGTATGAACCAATAGCATGACTTTAAGATTTCGATCAATCTCAAAGGCTATTATAATCCATAATTTAAGAGGGTTTTCTCAATTTTTTTTACGAAAAATTCTAAATGGCCTGGGAAATCCAGCCTGGTTGACTGCCTTGGGGGGCGAAGTTACACTATTGCCCCCCCTCTTTAACAACTTTTAGAAAATGTGTTTAAAAAAGAGGGGGCAAAAGTGTAAATTCACCCCCTCCCAGGCAGCAGCCTCGCTGGTTTCCCAGGCCAGCTAGAATTATTATTTTTTTACTTTGGCTATTTTGATGTTGTTTTCGACAAGCCTTTATAATTGATATTTGTTGTTCAAATCTTAAATTAAAATAAAAGTTTTTATAAAATTATGAGGCAGAATCTAACAGATTTCAACCAAATTTCAAAGACCACATGATTTTGAACGGTTTCTCGATTTTTTTTTTTTGTTGGTTATGATCATGTTTTCAATAATTCTTTATCAGTTTTATTGACCGTTGAATTCTTCGGTTAGCATAAAAAATTTAATCAAAATTATGACCCAATAACATAATTTAAAGATTTCGACCAAATCTCGAAGGATATAATTCACAATTTAGAGGTTTTTCTCGATTTTTTTACTTTGTCGCTTTTGATATTGTTTTGATAAGCTTTAAACCTTGTTATTTTCCATTCAATTCTTATCTTAAAATAAAGTTTTATTCAAAATTATCAGCCAATAGCATCATGACTTTGAGATTTTGACCAAATCTCGAAGGCTATTATAATCCATAATTAAAGAGGTTTTTCTCAATTATTTACTTTGTCTCTTTTGACGATGTTTTCGAAAAGTCTGTATAATTGATATTTGTTGTTCAAATCTTAAATTAAAATGAATTTTTTTCTAAAATTATGAGCCAGAATCTAAATAACAGATTTCGACTAAATTTCAAAGACTATAACCCACGACTTTGGATGGTTTCTCAAAATTTTTTTTTGTTGCTTATGATCTTTTTAAAGATAATTCTTTATCATTTTTATTTGCCTTTGAATTCTTTGGTTAAAATCAAAAGTTTAATCAAAATTATGAGTCAAAAAGATAAAGATTTCACAAAATCTTGAATACTGTAATCCACAATTTAAGAGATTTTTCTCGATTTTTTACTTTGTTGCCTTTGACTGTGTTTTCGATAAGCTTTTATCCTTGATATTGTCCATTCAATTAAAATAAAATTTCTAACTAACATTGTAATCCAAAAAATGAACTAATAGATGTGATCCAAAAATTGAACTAACAGATTTCGACCAAATTTCGAAGGCTATATATCCACGATTTCTGGTGGTTTTCTTGGGTTTGTTTGGTTGCTTTTGATCTAGTTTTCGACAACCCTGTATCATTTTTATTGACCGTTGACATATTTTCTTAGGATAAAAAATTTAATCCAAATTATGAGCCAAAAACATAATTTAAAGATTTCAATCAAATCTCGAATGCTATAATCCACAATTTTGAGGTTTTTCTCGATTTTTACTTTATCGTGTTTGACCTTGTTTTCGATAAGCTTTTATTCGTGATATTGTCCACTGAATTCTTTGGTTAAAATAAAATTTTAATCAAAATTATGAACCAATAGCATAACTTTAAGATTTCGACCAAATCTCAAAGGCTATAATCCATAATTTTAAGTGGGTTTTCTCGACCTTTTACCTTGTCTGTTTTGACCTTGTTTTCGAAGAGCCTTTATAACTGATAGGGGTGGGCAATGTCGGTTCGGTTCGGTTTTGAGCCCCAAACCGATTTCGAACCGATTTAATTCGGTTTGTCCAAAACCCAAACCCAAACCGAATTTTGTATTTGTAAACCGATGAATTCGGTTGAACCGAATTTTGGATCGGTTCGGTTCGGTTGGACCAAAATTTCAGGCTCAAGCATTTGAAAGACTTTCATTAAAACATATCCAATTTTTTTACAGGTCCAATTTTTTTATAGACTCAATTTTTAGCCCAAAATTGAAAACTTTGAGAGAATGGGGTGATTTAGTGCAACAGGGTGTATTGCAATGCATTTGTTGCACTAATCAAGTATTGACACCTACTTTTTATTTAGTTATTTATATATATTTAATTAATCGGTCGGTTCGGTTATAAATTGGTCGGTTCAAAACCGCAAACCGATTTTGAACCGTTTATAATTGGTTCGGTTCGGCTTAAATTATTTTCTCTCTACTCATATTTCGGTTCGGTCGATTTACCGAATTTAAATCGATTTTTGCCCACCCCTAATAACTGATACTTGTCGTTCAAATTTTAAATTAAAATAAATATTTTTACTAAAATTATAAGCCAAAATCTAATAATAGATTTCAACCAAATTTCAAACTAAAACCCACAATTTAGGATGGTTTCTCAACTTTTTTGTTTGTTTTGCTGCTTATGATTTTGTTTTCAATGATCCTTTATCATTTTTATTGACCATTGAATTTTGCGGTTAGAGTAAAAATTTTAATAAAATTATGAGCCAAAAAACATAACTTAAAAATTTTAACAAAATCTCCAAGGATATATAATCCAAAATTTAAGAGATTTTTCTTGATTTTTTTTACTTTGTCGCTTTTGACGTTGTTTTCCACAAGCCTTTATAATTGATATATGTTGTTCAAATCTTAAATTGAAATAAAAAAATTTCTAAAATTATGAGACAAAATCTAAATAACAAATTTCAACCAATTTTCAAAGACTATAACCCATAATTTTGGATGGTTTCTTGATTTTTTAAATTATTTTGTTGCTTATGATCTTGTTTTCGATAATTCTTTATCATTTATATTGACCATTGAATTCTTCAGTTAGATTAAAAAGTTTAATCAAAATTATGAGCCAAAACGATAACTTAAAGATTTCAACAAAATCTCGAATAATCCACAATTTAAGAGATTTTTCTCGATTTTTTACTTTGTCACTTTTGACCGTGTTTTTGATGAGCTTTTATCCTTGATATTGTCCATTCAATTAAAATAAAATTTCTAACTAACATTGTGATCCGAAAAATGATCTAATATATGTGATTCAAAAATAGATGTGATTCAAAAAATGAACTAACAGATTTCGACCAAATTTTGAAGTCTATATATCCACGATTTCTTATGAATTTCTTGATTTTTTGTAGTTACTTTCGATCTTGCTTTCGACAACCCTATATCCATTTTATTGACCATTGAATTCTTTGGTTTGAATAAAAAGTTTATTCAAAATTATGAGTTAAAAACATAATTTAAAGATTTCGACCAAATCTCGAAGGCTAAAATCCACACTTTAGAGGTTTTTTTTCGATTTTTTAATTTGTCGTGTTCGACCTTGTTTTCAATAAGGTTTTATCCTTGATATTTTCCATGGAATTCTTTGGTTAAAATAAAGTTTTAATCAAAATTATTAGCAAATAGCATAACTTTAAGATTTTGGCTAAATTTCGAAGGCTATAATCCATAATTTTAAGTGATTTTTCTCGATGTTTTACATTGTCTTTTTTTTTTACCTTGTTTTCAAAAAGCCTTTATAAGTTGTTCAATTTTTAAATCAAAATAAAAGTTTTTACTAAAATAATGAGTCAGAATCTAAATAACAAATTTCAAAATCTATAGCCCACGATTTTGGATAGTTTCTTGATTTTTTTTTATTTTTTTTTTGTTGCTTATGTTCTTGTTTTTTATAATCCTTTGTCATTTTTATTGACAGTTGAATTCTTCATTTAGAATAAAAAGTTCAATCAAAATTATGAGCTAAAAAGGTAACTTAAAGATTTCGACAAAATCTTGAAGGCTATAATCTACTATTTAAGAGATTTTTCTTGGATTTTACTTTGTCGCTTTTGACCTTGTTTTCGATAAACTTTTATCCTTGATATTGAAAATTTTAAGTTGCCATTCAATTAAAACAAAACTCTAACTAACATTGTACGTGATTCAAAAATGAAGCAACAGAATTCGACCAAATTCGAAGGCTATAATCAACAATTTGGGAAAACAAATTCTCGATTTTTTACTTTATTTTTTTTAACCTTGTTTTGATAACTCTCTAATCTTGATAGTCTCCATTCAATTTTTTAGTTTAGATAAATAATTTAATAAAACTTATGAGCTAGATTCTAAACTAACAGTTCGACCAAATTTTGAAGGCTTATATGCATACGATTTCATGTGGTTTACTCGATTTTATTTGTTTGCTTGTGATCATGTTTTCGACAAACCTATACCATTTTTATTGACTATTCAATACATCGGTTAAAATAAAAAGTGTAATTAAAATTATGAGCAAAAAAAACATAACTTAAAGATTTCGATCAAATTTGAAGGCTATAATTCACAATTTGAGAAGTTTTTCTTGATTTTTTTATTTTTTTCGCTTTCGGCCTTTTTTTTATAAGCCTTGATATTGTCCATTCAAATTTTCAGTTAAAATAAAACTTTTAACTAAAATTATGAGCCAAAAAGATCTAACAGATTTCGACTAAATTTTGAAGGCTTCACAATTTGGAATGGTTTTCTCAAATTTTTTATTTTGTTGCTTTTTTTTCTCGTTTTCGATAACCCTGTATCATTTTTTTTAACCATTCAATAATTCGGTTAAGATAAAAAGTGTAATAAAAATTATGTGTTAAAAGTATTAGTTAAAATTTTTGACCAAATTTCGAATGCAATTTAAGAGTTTTAATCGATTTTTTACTTTTTTTCTTTTGATCTTCTTTCCGGGTACCCTCTATTCTTGATATTCTCCACTCAATTATTTAGTTAAAATAAAAAATGTATTCAAAATTATGAGCATGAAAGTGAAGTTAAAGATTTCGACCAAATATTGAAGGCTATAATCGACGAGTTCATATGGTTTTCTTGATTTTTTTTTTTACTTTTTTTTGCTTTTGATCATGATTTTGATAACCGTTTATCATTTTTATTGACCACTGCATTCTTCGGGTAAAATAAATATGGTAATCAAAATTATGAGCTAGAAACTGAACTAAAAGATTTCTATCAAATATCAAACGCTATATATAATCCGCATTTTTGGATGGTTTTACTGAATTTTTTTATTATTATTTTTTATTATTAAAACCTCCAGTGTGGAGGGGCACTTCTGGAATGTCAGACCTTTATTACTTGTCAAGAAAATTGATTAACAATCAATACGGGAGTACATGATGACTTTACCCGTGATATAACCAAAACAAAATTGGGCCGCATTCGAAAATCAAAATACATAAAGCCAACATATCACCAATGCTGGCAATGAAGAATTCTGACTCTATGAGCCACAACCATATTTTTTAACCTTCTCCTCGTGGCCTTATTACCAACCCCACGAGCATTTCAAAACATAAGATTTTCCATCATCTTAAGCTCGGGAGGAAAATTTACCCCTCTTAATCTTACAACGCTTGCCCAGAAGGACCGTCGGTTTGACTTTGTGTTGTAAATCCTTTTTAATTTGTAGCTTTTGTTCTTGTTTTCAATGATCCTTTATCATTTTCATTGCCCCTTCATTTTCCTATTAAAAAAAGTTCATTCAAAATTATGAAACTAACAAAATTTGACCAAATGTCAAAGGCTATAATAAAAAATTTGGGAGTTTTTATTTTGTCTTTTGTTCATATTGTCGATTTTACATTTAAAGTTAATATTTAAAATAAGAAGTGTATTAAAATTACAAGTCATAAATAAACTTTTAGAATTCGGACAAATTTTCAAACGCTATTATCCACAATTTGGGAGATTTTCTTGATTTTTTTTTGTCGCTTTTGTTCTAGTTCTCGATAATCCTTAATCTTTTTCTTTTTTTTAAAATGAAAATGTTAATCAAAATTATGAGTGAAAGACTAAATTTACATATTTTGATCGAATTGCAAAAGGTTATAATCTACCATTTGGACGAGTTTTTTCAATTTTTTATTTGGCTTCTTTTCTTGTTGTTCTCGAAAATTCTAATCTTTTTATTTTCCATTGAATGTTTCAATTAAAATAAAAGGTTTAACCAAAGCTATGAGCCAAAAACTAAACTTCCAGATTTCGACCAAGCTTCAAAATCTGTAATAAAAAATGAAAGTACTTGGGAATCGAGATTTCGTAACCATGTTTGGAACCAGGGTGACGTAGCTCAATCTGTAAGGATGATGTATTTCTCGAGATATGTGTAAACATTTTCAGATCGCAACACATTACCCTGGTTGCAAATCATTGTTGCAAAATCCAGATTCCCTAGCAAAGTTATTGTATGGTCACTTTTCTTTTTTCTTTTTGATAGTTCATTTTCATTGTCCTTTCTATTTTTTCAATTGAAATAAAATGTTTATCAAAATTTGCCTAAAACTAAACTTACATTTCTAGATCAACTTTCATAGGCTATAATCCACGATTTTATGAGTTTTTTTCAAATTGTTATTTAGTTTTTTTCTTTTCTTATTCTTGATGCTCTTATTTCCTTTTTATTGTCCATATAAAGTTTAAGCAAAACTATGAGTCAGTCACCAAACTTTCAGATTATGACATAATTTGAAAAACAATAATCCACAATTTGGGAGTTTTTCTGAAATTTTTTATGTGGTCGCTTAATTTGTTCACATTCCCGATAAAACTTTATTCTTCGTATTGTCATTTAAATTTAGTAGTTAAAACAAAAGGTTTGATTAAAGTTGAGTTAGAAACTAAACTTACAGATTTCAACCAAAAAGTTTCAGTAAAAAAATCGATACAAACTTTCCGAATAGAGGAATATAGCTTTTGAAATTTAGAGAAAGTATGTAATCCATCTTCGAAGCCATTGTTAAGATTCAATTTTTTTTTTTTTAATTTATACTTAAATAACACGGAAATGGTTTAAAATGAAGATTAGGTAGAGTAAAAACTTCCAATTTTTTTTTAAATCAATGTAAACCATCGAATTTGGATTATAGCATTTGAAATGACATTTATTCCATTTTCCAACTCAATGTTTGGATTCAAATTTTCATTTATACTGATTAACAAAAAATAAAAAAATCAAGGAGAACAACAATTAAATTAACAAAAAGGATAAACATCAAGGAAAACAACAATTAAAGGTAACAAAAAATGAAAGATGGAAGTTCTAAAATGTTAGACTTATTGATACGAGGTTAGGGAGCATGTTTTGCAATCAGGATGATGGTGGTATTATCGAAGAATATTTTTTACAACATCGAGATACACATAAATACTTTAAAAATTTCATCATTTTTTCAAAATCACGCCACATTACCCTGATTGCAAAAACTTGGTTTCCTGATATTTTTGTTTTCTTTTAATACCCTACTTGAAGCATATTTTTGTTTTAAAGTTTTCATCTTAATTGTTTGTCCTTGTGTAGGCCCTCAATCCAAAAACTTAGTTTCCTGATAATTGGAGAAAGATAAGAGTGCTATTAATAATTAATCAAAATGCATCATGAATTGTACAACCATATTATTGTTGTTGGAGAATATAATCCCTTTTTAGAAACAATTGATGGAGAGTGACTGAAGCAAAAATTTCTATATGGCGTGTAGATCGATTGAATGGGGTTTGAGAATTTACGAAGATAGGGAGAAAGTGGAAATTTTTTCACTTCTTGTGTCATTGTCTACTAAAATAATTGAGTGATTCTACACAACGAGGAAATGGGCGAGGAAATGAGCGAGGGGAGTGAGGTGGCTGGGGGTGGGAGCCGTTCATCTCGCTCGGGATGTGCGTGCAAAAAGTCATCGCACGCATCTTGAGTGGAGTGAACGGCTTCCACCCCGCCACCTCACTTCCCTCGCTCATTTCCTCGACACTTAGAATTTCTGAAAATAATTACACGTTACATAATTATAAGGTTATTTTATCTTTTTACTTTAAATTTATTTTATTTACAATCACCGCCCGCAATGAACACTAACATAAAGAGTAATGTAAACTATACTAAATATAGATGTTTTTTCTGATTTTAAGTGGCTGATTTAGCCATTTTCAGTATAGTTCATTTTCACAACTTCTCTCTAAGGAGAACATATATAGAAAGGCAACGACTACTCTACATCATTAAAAGCGTTTTTTTACTCTATTTAACTCACTCACATTACTTACTTTCTTTCTTACACCACCTACTATATAAACAAAAAACAACAATTTTTCGCTCCACATTCAAATCGAAAACGTGATTCCTCCCCTTCCCTTTTCGAATTTCTTCCATCTTCCTCGAAATCTCTCAAAACCTCCTCAAAATTGAAACCCTTAAAAATTGAAATTAATGTTTTGTTCGATTGCAAATCTCTCCCCACATTCAAGCACCCGATTCTTCTTCTCCCTTCATTTGATTCCTTCACAAAATTAATGTTTTGTTAACATAACATTTGAAATTTCAGTTTTCTTGGAGGATTCATTATTTATTTAGTCAATATTAACTAGTTCGTCAGAAAATGAATCAATGCGAGAATTGTGGAAGAAAAATGTACTGTTCGAACAAAATATGCGAAAATTTGTAAAAATCTCGTAATGAACAATGCAAATCGCAGAGGTCCAGGCCTGGTTATTGCAAAATCTTGCAAAGTTTCAGGTTCAAAATCTTGCAAAGTTTCAGGCAAGGTTTTTTTCAAAATCTCACAATGCACATTGCGAGTTGCAAGAGTCCAGGCGAATGGGTGAAAATAGATTTTTTTTTCCAGACAAATTTGTGCGACTTTAGTAAAATGACAATAACTTGCTAATTTCAAAACATTTTCAAGTGATTCAAGTTGTGTTTATTAGGTAACTTAAAGTACTACAATTTTCATGTTGATGAGATTGAGAATCGGTTTTGATCGAGCATATAAGTTGGCCGAAGGTCACGGACACTATCTCGTTTTTATTGCAAGACAAATTTGCGCAACTTTAGTAAAATTACCATAACTTGCTCATTTCAAAACATTTTCAAGTGATTCAAATTGTATTTATTAGGTAACTCAGAGTACTACAACTTTTATGTTGATGAGGTTGAGAATCGATCTCAATCTAGAATATAAGTTAGCCGAAAGTCAGAGGCACTATCTTGTTTTTATTGCGAGACAGATTTACATGACTTTATTAAAATGACCATAACTTCCTCATTTCAAAGCATTTTTCAAGTAATTCAAGTTGTGTTCATTAGATAACTCCTAATACTACAATTTTCGTATTTTGATGAACTTGATAATCGATCTAAATTGAGGGTTTAAATTGATCGAAAGTTATCCTGTGTTTAAGTTACTTTTTTTTCAAAAACTGCTTTTTGGGTGATGTAAATTAAAAAAAAACTCAATAGTAATATGATAAAACGCTTTTGGTGGTGTGAATTAAACGTTTCCATATAGAAAAGGAAAGGAAGATTTTTGTTCTCCATGTAAAGTTAATATGTGATCCAAAACCCGCTTAAAGTCAATATGTGACGGCCGACACAATAACATCATCAGCTGAATTACATTCCCAAATAACTCAATAGGGTTTGTATAAACAGCGAGGGAATGGACGTGGAAACTAGCGAGGGAGGGGTGAAGCCGTTCATTCCCCTTGAGATGCATGAAAGTGTCTCGTAACATGAACTTATACGTGAGATGAATGGTATTAGGCCTGGCCTGACTCGCTAGAATAACTCGTCTCGTGTATCTGTCTCTTGGCTATAAGTCAAACAAGGCCCCAAAACCATCAATCACAGATTACTCTCCTCTTCTTGTTCTTCAAATCAATTCAATTTCACTACAGGTTTTCTCTGAATAGTGAAAATGGCAAGGTTAGGCAATTTTGCTATGAAGATCGATCAACCGAGCTATGGGTTGATAAATTCTGATCTGGTCGAGTTGAAGAATATAGCCAAGAAACTCGCAAATGATGCTATGAAGCTTGGAGGTCTGGGGTTTGGTACTTCGTTTCTAGCCTGGGTGGCTTCCATATCTGCAATGTGAGTTCATTTTTAGATCTAATTTTACTGTTCTAGTTGTGATCCGACTGATTGATCCTTGGTTGTATCTTATTTGAAGCTGCACATATACTTCTTGTGAAGACATAATGTTTTTACATAGATTCTTTGAAAAACTAGAATGATTTATGCATGATTTCAACAAAATATTGATGTGTCTTGAATTTTTGAATCTCTTATATTTCAACTTCTTGAGTTCTTCTCAAATTTCAACATCTTGAATCTGTTTTATCCTGAGTCTGACATCTGAATACTGCGTAACCATTGGTATGAATACTGCGATATCCTAAAATTGCAGATGAGATGCTTATGCTTTAGATCAGGGCTATGTGCAAAGGAAAACTATCAGGGATACTTGCAATTTATGCATTTCTCATGTTCATGACAATTTCCAATCCTAGATTGTCATAATTTGGCTTCTGCTTTGTTCTTAACTTTTCTCCTTACGTTTACTGCAGCTACTTGTTGATCTTGGATCGCACAAATTGGAAATCAAACATTCTCACATCCCTTTTGATCCCATATATTTTCTTCAGTCTTCCTTCAATAATATTCAACTTTTTGAGGTACATATTTTTTGTGCACCTTGCTTTCGTTGGTTTGAGCTGTAATTTTTGTACAATCTAATAGTTTATCTGTGGTCTAGTGGACAAGTTGGGAGCTGGATTGCTTTCATTGCAGTTGTATTGCGGCTCTTCTTTCCAAAACATTTCCCAGGTAAGAGTTCTAGTCTTTTTCTAAACATTCTTCTGATTGAATTATAAATATACCATTCTCGATATCTATGCAGGCATGAAATTTGAATCGTCTTTCTTTAATAACTGTGTCGTCTTCCTTACAGTTACATATTGGTTTCTGCTGGTATTTGAAACTTATTCTCTTATGATGAAGTTATTGACTAGCAATAACCTTTCTAGAAAGTATCCAAACCCCCCATTTTGAATTTTTGGGTTGACTTATGCCAGGATGCAGGGTACCAATTACATGTTATTCGGCAATATTTCCATCCTTATTGAACAAATCACCTCGTTGGTTGAGAGATGTTTCTTGTTTACGAAGGGTCAATCTATTGATTGGCTCAGTACACTAGAGACACTAGTAAACTTTCTAAGTTACTTTTAACAACTTTTAATAGCCTATGTTAGATTGAACTCTCAGAAGAAGGTTTAGGAACTTTTGCTATACATTTGGCAAGTCCAAAACAGTAACATAAATATTTTTTTCACAATACTTAAAAATAGCAGAAAATACAGGACGCAGTGTAGTCAAGAAATCAAAGTAGATTGCAGAATATATATACATGCACTTGATCACTTAGTTTCTCATTTTTCTTAAGCATGATCAGCAAAATATAATAACCATGCAGGAACTTACATCTAAAAACTGTGAATTTGTTGTTGTTATGTAAATAGCATTTACCTTCTTTTCTCAGAATTTGGTTGAGCTTGTATTGTCGTTGATTCTAGTAGCTGACATTTCTTGTGCAGATTGGTTAG
This sequence comes from Berberis thunbergii, assembly GCA_003290165.1. Lineage (NCBI taxonomy): Eukaryota > Viridiplantae > Streptophyta > Magnoliopsida > Ranunculales > Berberidaceae > Berberis > Berberis thunbergii. The sequence goes on from QNQO01001724.1 coordinate 107,067, forward strand.
AAATGCCTGGATCTTTGATTCTACTTCTAGTAGTGGCACCTAGCTTGTTTGCGGATACCATAAGGAACAACTGGATTGGTGTTGCGATCTGCCTCGTGATTGGCTGCTACCTGCTGCAAGAGCACATCCGCGCATCTGGGGGATTCAGAAACTCCTTCACACAGACCAATGGATACACAAACACTATAGGCATCATTCTTTTGTTGGTCTATCCTGTTTGGGCCCTGGTTGTCTAGTTCATCTAGACTCCTATCAGCATTCATTTCCGAGTTTGGGATTCCAACAAATTCTCGGTGTATCATGTTCCTTAGATCTCTGATACTTTCCTCTATATGTTTAATATGTTCGAAATTCTTAATATGCTTCTCCTGAACTATGGCATTTCTCCACTGTTTGAAGGCCGATTATATCAAGTTCCCGTACCAATTTTTTGTGTTTACCTACTATGATATTCATTTTTTTCTTCCAAATATCTTGAATTTTAATGTTTGTGAATCATTATGATAAGTGATTTAAAAGAAGACAATGGAAAGTGTACGGAAACACATTCCTTATAAACACACTAGGAAGCACCGATACACCAAAAAATTTGATGTACTCGTGCCGGATACGCCACTGATACACCCTGGATATTAGTCAAAGGATGTATCTCATAGTCAATGGCCAGGATACATCCTTGATATGACCAAACACATTTCTTCCCTTATTTTCTTCACATGCTGCGAAACTTGGATGAGATATGAATATTTATTGTGGGATGTGCATGTTTAAGAAACATATATTTACGAGCTATGATAACTTTTGGCGTTTAACAAATTAATGAAATGATAATCGTATGACTTTCGTGTTTATCATTTATGTTGACGATTTGTAAAAAATAAAAAAATAAAAAAATAAAAAAAAAGTGTTTTTTTTAAGCTGGGTTTTTTTTTTTGAATTCCTATAAATAGATAAATAAATAAACAAGTATTCCAATGCTTCAGCAAGCACCAATGGGTTCCACGTGGGTGGGTGCGTGGCGTTTCGCTATAAGGTCAAACAAGGCACAAAATCACTAATCACACATCACTCTCTGTTCTTGTGGTCTCTAAATCGATTTATTCTCTACAGTTGTTTGAACAATCTGAAAAGTGAAAATGGCGAGGTGGGGAAATTTAGCTATGAAAACTGATCAACCGAGCTATGGATTGATCAATTCTGATTTGGTTGAGTTGAAGATTGCTGCCAAGAAACTGGCTAGTGATGCTATGAAGCTTGGAGGTCTAGGATTTGGTACTTCATTTCTTGCATGGGTCTCTTCATTTTCTGCAATGTGAGTTCAATTTATAGTTCTAATCCTAGTATTTTAGTTCTCATGTGATTCAATATATTGTTGGAATGTTTGAATGATGTATGAATTATTGATTGTTTCTTGATGGCAATATACAATGGCATGATCTCGCATTTTCATGAATAATCAGTTCAACATATTGTAAGAATTGTTTGGTTAGAATGCTTGCTTACATCGCCTGATACTAATCGGCCAATTGTTCCATTCATTCATTGAGGTTTAGTCTTACCTCCTAATAGGAATAAATTGTTACGATTTACCTGTGTTCTAGGATTTGGTAGTTTCAATTGGATGATGATCTTGGCAATATCAAATTATAGCCGAATCAATAGAATCTTAGGAATTTTAGCTTGAACTGATTTGCTCTTCAGGATAGCCTTTGTTCTACTCAGATTTCAACAGTTCGAGTCTATTTTGTTCCGAGAGGAGGAGACCAAAATCTGAATGTACTTGAATAAATCTCTTTTAAATGTTGGTTCAACATCTCAAATTGGTGTAGAAAATAAACAATTGAAGGTAAATCAAAATAAAACTTTAGTTTCTGTAGGGGAAATTTGATAGACCGACATATGCGCGTGCAAGACTAATTGTCCTAAAAATAAAAGAAACGTGTATTGCAATTTGTTATTCATATGAGGAAGAGAAATTTTATGATTTACTTAAGATTATCATACAATAAGTTTCTTACTGTATAAATTTGTCACGACAATCTGTCACAAGACAAGGACCTTCCCATATCAAAGTCTGCAAGCCTATTAGCAGATACACAAGGGCTGCTAATCAAAGTACTACTAATATTAGGACTGCCTGCAACACTACTACTGCTACTACTACACTTGTAAACAGATGCGGCTAGATGGTGATTACAAGAACGTCTAACAAAAACATCTTTCACAAACTCGAAACTTATGACCAGTGGATTGAGAGCATGCTGCCATTCAAGTACCTGTCTCCAAGATAAATGATCTTCATTTCCATTAATCACAGTAGCTATATCCCTGCAATCTATCATTAGGATCACTCTCTTGCATTGTCTAGCCAACAGCCACTCACAAGCTCTGCCAATGCATTCCAATTCTGCTTGAAAGATCGACCTTGAATCAAGTCTGCACCAGCCCTTATTCAAACCTACTACTGTACCAGCTGTGTTTCTGTGAATTGTCCCACATCTTGTAAGGACAGTAACTCTTGCAAGCCGATTTTCAAGGTTGAGTTAGGCCCATGAGTTTTTTTCAACATGGTATAGTCCGTCCGTTTCACACTCGGGAGTCTGGATTCTCGTCCCCTCTGCCCTCCTCACATCTGCGCTCCACCCTTCTGCACACGAGGGAGGGTGTTAGATAGAATTGTCGCACATCATGTAAGGACACTCAATAAGATCTCCAAATAAGCTCTTGGGCAACCCTTCATGCCTGCCACTGTGAAAAGCTGCATCAGTAATAGCAAACATGAAATCTGAAAATTATGAGTAAACAAATGAATGATGCATCACAAAATGGATGGACAACTGTTTACTAGCAGTAGCCTCCATATTAATCTCATTAGGTGCAGAAATAAAATTAGCATCTGAGTATCTAGATGACCACCAAAAATCAAACATCTTATGGACTGTCAAACCGCATTGTCTGACCTGAAGGGTTTCCCATCAAACACCAACTTATTCCTGCCTAACCAAATACGGTCAATCGCAGCTGCCAACACAGTCATATCTATCTCACTTTCCACTACATCGTACTCATGCAAATACCACACATACTCCGTCGTATCTTTCTCATGTTGTATCAGAACACTTTGACATCTCAAAGGAAGAAGTGACAAACTCCAAACCTGGACAGCGATATGACATTGAAAGAAAACATGGTGAATGCTTTCAGGTTCAGTGTTGCATAATGGACGGGTATTGTCCACTGCTATGTGGTTCTGTCTAAGGATTTCTCCCACTGGGAGTATTCCTTTTATATAACTTCCAGAGCAGCATCTGTACTCTGTGAGGACATGAAGATGCCAAATAGCATAAAGCAATTTATTATCATCAATTCTGGATGAAGAGGAAACTATTGACAGAATATCTACTTCTCTAAAGGACTTGTACGCTGATTTAACTGTGTATATTAGTATATACCCTTCTTTCTTTCTTCCACACAAGGACATCTCTCATGTCATCTTGTTTGATTGGAGTGGAAATAATAGCTTCAGCAACCAAAGTGGGGAAGAACATACAAATGGTTGGGGAGTCCCATTGCTTGTATCCATCTTCTTCCTAAAAAATGAAGTCAGAGACAGAGTCTAACAACTCTCTAATACTACTGGGAGTAAAATCTTTGAGAGGAAAGAAGCTATCTAACCAATTGTCCTCCCAAATAATCAAAGGAGAGACCATTGCTAACCGACTAAACTGCCCCTTCCTGAATGGTATCAACAGCCTTAGCCAGGCTTCTCCAATATAAGAGGCACCAGAAACCTTAAAGTTACCCTTGAATAGACTGGTATTTCTGAAATAAATTGATCTAAGCAAAGACGGCCATAAGTCTTGGGGTCTAGTCCACACTCTCCAATTCATTTTGGATGAAAGGGCTAAGTTTTGGTAATAGAGATGTGCTACTCATGATACTCAAAAGATAGAAACATGATACTATAGTTATCAAAATGTTTATCGTATCGTATTGTGTATTAAGAGAGACGGTGCAAAATCTATATATATATATGAAAAACATAAAATAAGACTTATTCAAGCGAGGTCCCAAAAACACTTCCATTGATATATGACTTGTGTAACACATTTTAGCAAGCTATTGATTATCATCCTTCCATTTATCCACGCCACTTATAAAGCGACGGTACATCCCTACATCATCTTGTATATATATATATATACCGTAGCTTAGATATGATACATACATATCGTGTATCATAACTTATTTATCATACGATATTAATAATTAGGCATAATACTATTAATCCTTCGTATTTTATCCATTTTTTATGTATTCACGACTCGAAAGAATGCCTGAAGATTTGAAGTTAATGTTAGTGATTTCTGAATCATTTTGACCACTGTTGTTTCTTTCTTCATTTTGGAATTGGTTTCCAACTTATGATGGTATCTTGATACAAGTGGATATTTCACTATATGCTAAGATGCATGTGCTTTAGTTTAGATCAGGTCTCTGTTTAGGGAGGCCTCCTTTTGTACTTTGTGTGTTCTAAAGAATTCAATGTTGGATGTTCTAACTTCCTCTTTTTGCTTACTGCAGCTATTTGTTGATCTTGGATCGAACAAATTGGAAAACAAGCATGCTGACATCCCTTTTGGTCCCATACATTTTCTTCAGTCTTCCTTCTCTAATATTCCACCTTTTGAGGTACTTAAGAGTTTATGTACCTTGCTTCTTTGCTTTGAGCTTTAATTTCTCATACCGTCCTAATAGTTTATCTGTGGTTTAGGGGAGAAATTGGTAGGTGGATTGCTTTCATTGCAGTGGTATTGCGGCTGTTCTTTCCAAAACACTTCCCAGGTTAGAGTTCGAGTTATTTTCGTAACATTCTTCTTATTGAGGTATATATTAAGTTGGTGCACCTTGCTTTCTTTGCTTTGGACTTCTTGCGTATTCCTGCTGACTTTTTGCTGACGTATGACTTAAATATATAGATTAGATCGACGTATGACTTAAATATATAGATTAGATGAACATGCACATAGTCACGATTGAGCTTGTATTGTTGTTGATCCTAGTTTTGATAATCATATTTCTGCAGATTGGCTAGAAATGCCTGGATCTTTGATTCTACTTCTAGTGGTGGCACCCAGCTTGTTTGCGGTTACCATAAGGAACAACTGGATTGGTGTTGCGATCTGCCTCTTCATTGGCTGCTATCTGCTGCAAGAGCATATCCGCGCATCTGGTGGATTCAGAAATGCCTTCACAAGGACCAATGGATACACAAACACAATAGGCATTATTCTACTGTTGGTCTATCCTGTTTGGACCCTGGTACTCAAGATCTTCTAAACCCTATCTGCGTTCATTTCCGAGTATGTGATTCCAACGAACTCTTGTTGTATAACGTCCTTGTTAGAATTTGGATACTTTCCCTGAATATTGTGGTTTTATTTGATATGCTCAAATGTTTGAAATTCTTAATATGCTTCTCCTGTACTATGGCTCGTCTCCTCTGTTTGGAAAACAATGGCATCAAGTTCCCGCACTTGTTTATGATGTTCACCTACTATGTTCTTCATTTTACGTTTCTTAACTATCTTGAATTTTAATATTTGTAAATCATTCTGCTCTATATGTGTTAAACCGGGCGACAAAACTGATTCTAGTATTTCCATGAGATGTAAGAAGATAACGGAAAGTGTATTATTCTGGTATGATTACAGGGTATGGAACATCAAAACATGCCCGATAGACGCATGTATTTCCCTTAGAGGTAGTTTGCCTCTTCATAAGTTAGAACTTATGAGTCTGCTTGCTGCTTGAGCTTATATGGGCATCGTATCTTACTTTCTGTTGCTTCCAATACTCTGTTTATTTCTTTAGGTTTACGCAAATGCATTCAACACATCCTTTACATTGCACTTCCGTAAGTTCCATTCTAAATGTTTCAGGCATTGAACTCCATATCCATGAGGGATCGCGCAACATATCCCCTCTTTTATGTGTGCCTTTAGCACTCCAGTCTGGTTCACATTTTGGACTTAACACTCCATTTAAGTATTTGTCTTCAATACTGACGTTCAAGGGACAACCAGAGTTTGTTAAGCATATTTTCATACTTAAATTTACCTTGGCTTGAATACATCATACTGCAGTCGAGTCTATTAGATACTTAAATTTCGGTCCAAAAACTATTTTGACTAATTTTTGTTCAATAATATCCAACATAGCATAGCTTCGAATATTTCTCAAACAGAGTGGCGCAGCGGAAGTTCAAATGTTTGTGCTTAGAACATAACTACCTTATACTCATCAACATCTGATCAGTATAGCAACTAGAGACATGGAGAACGAGTGTCGACTCTCCCTACACTAAACTAAGTAATACTCCCCGGAGAATAGAAACACTCTTTATTTTCATTTTGAGAAATTATATTACAAGCTAGAGCTCGTGATATGGGTTGTGAGCTCTTCATTTTCACCCTTAGATTGAAGTCAAAAGGTCTCACTAAAACAAGTAATTAACCTATCACTTAGCAAACTTTCATACTTTATCTCCCTTGATTTTCTCTTTATTTTACTTCCTTATTAACACTAAAATAGAGAAATTAAAATCTAGAACTTTAGACTTCTCCAACTTTTTCGTGCTTCAATTATGGCTCAAGGTCTCTTCATGGAGAAAAAGAAAAATACAAATATGTTTTCCATTGCATTTAAAAAAAAGAAGAAGATAGGGGTCTGAAAATATATACAAGTCACAAGTCTATTTTGTGCAATTAGCGTTGTTTCAAGTACAACTTATTTATTTGACACCTAATTTTTATTCCTCATTGACAATCAACAAAACTTTCAATTGAAAGAGTTAGGATTAACATGATATCCCTTGATTGATGACAATGAAAATGAGGATGAAGAAAAATGATAGAATGAGAATTGCAGAGAAAACAAATGAAGTTATGGGAGATATTATTTAGGAAGAACTAAAGAAGAAAACTAGGGGAATTAATGGTATGTTTGGTTAGCAATTTTCTTTGAAAAATGGAATTCATTTTTCCTTATTATGCACATTCTCATTTTTTGGTTGTCTATTCACTAACAGGAAATTGATTATTCAAGAGATTGTTTTTCCACTACTCATAAGAATTCAAGTCCAAGGGGGAAACCTCATAGTCGAATTCACGAAACGATTAAAATTTCCATGTCTATTTTTGTGCAACCAAACAAACCTTTCATTTTTCCAAAACGATGATTAACAAAGTGGTTAATTGGTTGTTTAGTGAAATATTTTAATTTTATCCAACGGTGGAGATGGAAAGCTCTGGCGTGAGTTGTGACTCTTTCCTTTTTATTTTTAATTATTTTTTGTTTCCATAAAAAATGAGATGATGATTGTCGAATTGAAAGCTTATAATTGGAGCTATTATTGAAAGAATAAAAATGATGCAAACCACAATAAAATATATGAGCTATCACTAACCAATAATTATAGGCAATCAGGGCTATCGGTCATTTTTTTTTATCAAGGTTTGAATTTTTTACACTTCTACTCCTTCTATAAATGGTGTTTGTGGCTGTGTTTTAAAGAGAATGAATAAAAATGTAAATCAGCCAAATTCTAATAATAAAAAAATTAGCTGATAACCCTGACTGCCTATACTTACTCGTCACTAACACGATTACCAACTAACAACAACGACACTAGATACGTGTAATTCTAAGGGAGCGAGGGAGGCGCGACGGAGGACCTCCCTCCGCCCATCCTCCTCGAAATGAGAGGTGATGCGCATCTCGAGGAAAATGGGTGAAGGGAGGCCCTCCCTCACGCTCCCTTGCAAGGCTCTAATGGATACATTGATAACCGAGCAAGCATGGTCAATTTGGTAATTTCATATTAATGGTGAAAACCCTAACCCTAGGAAAAAGCTCTCCTCCTGGTCCTTATAAAATCCAACCCAATTTCTCTATTGTCATGTTGCTCTCACTCTGATTTCTTCTATATCTCTAGCCGCTATTCTCTGCTTCAGGTATTATTAGTCTTTCCAAACTTATTTTTATTCTTTGTTCAGTTTTGTAAATGGTTAATGGGGTTTCTTGGTGATGAACAAATCATGATGACGAGTCTGATAATCCATTCTAAATCATGACGACAGTTCGAGGCATTTGTCTGAAAGAAACCCTGAAAAAATTCTTCTATTCTTCTATTCTATTCTTCTTTGGTATCATTTGTTTTGTGTTAGTTTGATTTTGATGGAAAACAAGGCATAATGAGGAACATTACATCTGATGGATGTTTTTTTCATTCACTTGATTGTTAAACATAACCTCCTACTCATTCTGAATGCTCTTTCTTTCCATCCCAAAATCATATTTTTATGGATCTGATTATAAGAATATAACAATATAATTTATGCATTTTAAACTCTTAAATTTTGACATATTTCGAAAAATTTTGATGTGTTTTTTTTTGTGAATATTGATATATTTTTCTGGTTCTTTACTGGAATTGTGGAATTGTTTATTGAGTGGTAAGAGAGGAAGAAATGTGGCAATGATGAGAAGAATAATAATACTCTAATTAAAGGTTGAGGGTAAACCTGTGATTACTTTTCAAGCACTTTTGAGCTTCATTTCTTCCATCTGAATTACCATTTGTTTTTAATTTTATTTTATTTTTGAACTCTTATCGATGTGTTTGTTCAACATAGTTTTGATTAGATTTCTTGAGTTTACCAAAATAATCGTTTGTTTCATTTATTAACTTCTATTTTTTTAGTTCTATAATCTATAGAATGCATTTACTTGGAACTCTCCTCGAATAGTTATAAGTGATTGAGTAATAAGGAAAATAAGTTGAAAAATAGTTACGTACTTGGAACTCTGCCTCGACTTGAACTAAACAATGTAGTTATTTTGAAAGAGTGAGGTTGGGAAATCAGGTTTTGTGTTTTTTTATAATGTTGAGATAGACATAAATTTTTTTTGAAATTTCATCATTTTTTATTCACTTTTGAGAGATTTTTTTGGTTTTTATCACTAAGGTGAGATCTATCGTCAACACTATGATTATGTTACTGATGGGTCTTGAACATGAGACGGGGATAAATCGACACAACTCTAACCACTTGACCATAACACTATTGGTAGAGAAGAATGTTCCACATGAAATGCCATCCATTATGGTCTTCATATTGACATACACAAGTTTTCTAGGGCAAGTGCTTCACCAAATCTTTCTCCCTTGTGCAAATCATTGTCATATCAAGCTCTTTACCCGACCAAATTAATCTTGCAACTTGTGGGTGCAGTGGCAATGGAAGAAAATGTTCACCATGGCGTCCTTCATCCACATTTAGTTTATTCAATACCAAGTATTTCTCATATTTGGTCCGGTCCTCTATGGGAACTATGGACACACCTGAAAGCCTAGACCTTCATCAGACTGTCCTTCGGTTTACAACAAGGGTAGTACCCCTTAGAAGGATCAACCTGGTTAGTCCTCAACCAATGTGTAACAAAGTGGAGAAACATACTCAAATCAGAAAATTTTACACCCCATTGAACAAATAAAATGAATTCCAACAACCAGGGAAACATTACAACAATAAGTATAAGCTATATAAAGAAAACAGACAGCAACAACAACCAGAAAAATGTTTTCAGAGTTACAAAACACACAGCAACAACAATGTAGCACTATAAAGAGAACACCAATTCAATGGTAGACTTATGACTGATGTAATCACAAAAGTTTAGAGTTCAAATCCTATGGGCAGCATTTGAAGTGGGAGTGATTAAGGGATTAAAAAAAAAAAAAACCGAAACAGACATCTATCGAACCCAGCAACCTAATCACTTTCAAATCTCAATCTAGCTTTGCTAACTTGATTTTTTAAGTGGTCAATCAATTTTAATTTGTATCAAATCACAACCTCTAGATTTCGAAGCTTTTGTGGCTACATCGATCGCACAAAAATTCAAATAATTTCGAAACTTACGGTGGTGAATGCAACATTTGGGGTGGGAGTGATTAAGGGATTAAAAAAAAACAAAACCAAATCAGACATTTTTCAAACCCAACCTAATCACTCTATCAAATCTCAATGCCGCTTTGCTAATTTGATTTTTCAAGTGGTCAATCAATTTTAATTGGGAAATTTACATTTTGCCTTCCATCATACATAGTTAATTAATAAGTAGATCCATCATTAATCACTATTACAATTATCCATTGACTAGCAGTCAACGTTTATTGATCGTCAATTTTCAAAGTAGATTATCAAAAAACTCTTAAGAATTCAAAGGTTGAGATTGAATCTTTTGTATCTCGAACATCTCATTTCGAGGAAAATCTTAAGGCCTAACTGAAATCGTAATCGTATCTTGAGAAAAATTTAACAGTTGATTTTAAAAATCTTTTACTTAAACAACTCATTGTCTCATCTCGAGGAAAATCTAACAGTCGAAATTTAATATTACATACATTTTTAGGTAAATTTAACGGTCCAAATTTAATTAAGCATGCATCTCGAAAAAATTGACGATTTGGTATGCATCTCGAGAAAAATCAGATTGCCCAGTCTGCATCTCGATAGAAATTTGACTTAGATTTATTCGTGCATGCAATTTGAGGAAAATCTGGCAGTCCAACACATGTCTCAAGAAAAATATGACACTTTAAATTTATTCATGCACACATCTCTAGGAATTTTGACGTCTGAATCAACTTTAATATAATTTTTCCCTTAACCCATAAAATAAATTATTGGTAATAACTTAACCTCATAAAATAAATTTGAATTTTGTTTTGCTCTCTGAAATAAAATATAACTGAGTGAGCGATGAACAAAAATATTTTTATCATCCCTCCTCTTCCTCCCCTTATTCCCCCTTTATCTCGCATTCTTGCCACCACGTCCCCATTCATCTTCCCTCATCTTCTTCATTTCTATTTTATCCTCTTTCCTCCACTGCTTCTTTCCTCTTCCTTCATGCTCTATTTCACAACCCCTATAACAAAATTAGGGCTTCATTCATCATTCCTTCACTTCCTCCTTTCTTCTTCATTTTCCTCCCTCATCCTTCTTCCCCCTTCCTTCTCCTCCCTCCTCATTCTTCCCCTTTCATCTCTCACGTATGTTTATGTTTTGTTTCAAGAGGCAAAAGTAAATTAAAATTTATTTAAATGTCAAGGTTCTCGAGATGCTTGTATAAATAAATATAGACCATCAATATTTTCTCGAGATGCGCGTTTGAATAAATCTGAGTTGTTAGTTTTTTGTCGAGGTGCATACCGGACGCCAAATTTTCTCGAGATGCAACCAGACTGTCAATTTCCTCGAAATGTGTGCTTAATAAATTTGGACCGTTAGATTTACCTAAAGATGTGTGTATTATTAAATTTGGACCGGTAGATTTTCCTTGAGATGAGTTGTTTAATATGAAAGTTTTTTTTAATCCACTGTTGGATTTTTCTCAAGATGCGATTATGATTTTAGTTGGGTCTTAGAATTTTTCTCGAGATGAGATGTTTGAGATACGAAAAATTCAATCACAACATTTTGATTTCCTAGGGGTATTTTGGTAATCTGTTATGAAATTTGACAGTCAATGGACGTTGACCACTAGTCAAAGGGATACTTGTAATAGTGATTGACGATGATGCTACTTATTAATTACCTATGTATAATAAGAGGCAAAGTGCAAACTATCCATTTTAATTTATATCAAATCACAACCTCCCAATGACTTCGAAACCTTTGTGGTTACATAAATCACACACAGAAATTCAAATCTTTTCGAAACTTTTATCTTGGATAATTGTGCTATTAGAATCAGAGTAATAATCTTTTCAGTTTTACTGGTAAACTGAAGACCCCATTTGGAGGTGATTTCCTTGCCATATACATCAATCTCATACAACTTCAAATCATTTCAGAACACTTCTAGCTTATAGCAATGCCTTGCCTTAATCGGTATTTTTCATGCCACTTCAATTTCCGCAATGTATGCATGCATTAGAACAGCAGCCCCTGATTACGAACACGAAATAATGACTTTAGAATTCTAAATTGGATTCATTCAGCTCACCAACACAGCTATACAAATACGAAAACATCTTTGCGTAGTTTTCAACTTCTGGCTTTAACTTGAATGGTTCATATCGATTCACAAGGGGTCCCCTCTTGCCTCCTTGGCTAGAAACTCATCAGGTGTTTAACTTTGATCACAAGACTCTCAAATCTCCTCCTAAATTTAGGTACCAGCTGAGCTGCCTTTTTGTTTTGACATGAAATTTGTTCTGTGGTTCAAAAAATTTAGAGAAGAAGACAACAAGGGGTTGGTTGAAACCGATGGAATCAAACTCCACAATCGCGGATTCATTTGCATCCACGTATTCTTTCTGCGAAACTTTTCTTCTAGTCATTGTAACTCACAAGCACATGCCTTATTGACCGTTGTTATTCGAGTCTAAATATCTCATCAGAATCATAATCGGTTGATTAATAAGGTTCCAAGAGTTCGAAAGTGTGATGAAATATAGGGGTTTGCCTGTCAATCCAAGTTTTAGTTGGTAACAATCTACCTGAAATACATGGATTGTTCATTCTTGATGACTAGCTAGTATTGAAGTAAATTTCTGAAGTCATTGGTAGCTAGACTCTAATGGCCTAATGTAAACAATACGCCTCCATCGTTTTCCTATCAATTCTTGAAGAATCTAAACACTTTATGACACAAATCACACATTGCATGATTACTTGATTAGAGTGGCATTATGAAGGTGTTTCGAGCACATCCACATGTGCGGCTAAGACGCCCTCAAGTCCCCACACCGCGTAGACATGAAATACTGCAATGTGAAATTAATTTTGCTTGCACTATAGTCCTTTTCATACATACTACTAGATATTTTCCACATTCAAACCAACCTTTCCAAGAATGCGCGCAGAATAGCCCCCTTCCCACGTCCAGACACTCTCGTCATCTTTCATCTAAACCTAAAAAGACGCCATGAATCTTCTCTTTTTCTTCGTGTTTTTGTCCTACATTGAACTCTTTTGTCGCGCTATTATATATAAGAACACATCGCCCTTTACTCCAATGAATAACAAAATTCAAACAATAAACCTCTACTGCAAAGGAATAAAGCCGGATTGATTCAACTGGAATATTCAAGAATGACAGCCACAATTAGAATGTTTAGGAGCTCTAGACCACTCGGTCTAGATTTTCCTTCTTCTTCTATTGCATCTAATACTACTACTACTACTACTACTTCATCATCATCATCAATGGCTCGTTTGAGTAAAGGCAAGTCATCATTCTCTAGTGAACTAGAGGAGAGAAATTTTGATGCAAAGAAGACCAAGAAGTTAGTAGTCAAGGCCTTATCGACGGAGAGTGTGCTAACAAGGGAAGCTCATCATACCAAAACTAGTGTAGATGGAGGAGTTAATCTGTCTTCATTGGCCGCCGATGCAGCTAAGGTAGCTCTTGGGATTTGGAAGCCTTTGGTGAAACGAAGATCTTGGAAACGACAGGCTGAAATGCTCATTGAAAAGGTACTTGTTTTTCTTCATCATCTTCATCTGGTTCTGTTCATGGTTTCTTGTTTTAATTAATCATTTGTTAGGGATACTAATTATGTTTAGAATATGTAAATGTCTTAATAATAACATCGCCTATATGTCATATTAATAGCAAGATTTTTTTTTTTTTTTTTGGGTTTTTCTTTAAAATATCAGGGGTTACAACTTGCAATTTCATATGTGTGTGTAGTTTAAACAGGGGAGTTGTGTGTATTTCTAGCCCACACATTTAAAGGGCAATTTTTTCTTTATATAATTTCAAACACGAAAAATTTTCTATGTACCTAAAAAATTGATCTCCACAATCTTATGAAAGCAACAGGGAAGAGCTATTAGGAGCCTTTTTCATTTAAATTTTTTTTCCAATGCAGACAATTGTTGGCTGTCGATTCTTTACGTTGCTCGCGGTTGGAGGAACACTACTTGGTTCGATTTTATGCTTTGTTGAGGTAAATATCTTATTATTAATTCAGACTGATTATTTTCATGAACTAAACTATGAATTAATTTATTTTAACGACTTATTTGATAATTTAATTTGCAGGGTAGTCTTCTCATTATGGATTCATATTTTGAGTACTTTCAAGCAATGTCAAAAAAATCATCAGATGAAGGACATGTAGTACAACTACTCATTGAAGGCATAGGTATTTCTCTCTTCTGATCTTCATGTTTCACAAATAATCTCTTAGTGAAATGGTACTGGTACAAAGATCAATCTAATAGGAAACAGTAAGCTAATCGGAAACAATAACCTAATATGACCACGCCAACATTCAGAGTATCATTTTCTTGCTTCTTCTTCTTCTCCTATGATATTAATGTTTGCATTCATGTTCTGCAGATATGTTTATGGTAGGCAGTGCCATGCTTATTCTTGGAGTTGGATTGTATGTTCTATTTATGGGAGCAAGGAATCTAAAGAGAGAAAATGGAGGGTTGTTTAGATCAAAGTTCTTCGGGCTCTTCCAACTTAAGGTAATTAACCTTGTTTTTTCGCGTAATTAATATACATCCTAATATCCTATATCGCATCTCTTGTACATGTTTTGTATTGTTGTAATACAATGTCTTATTCGGGTTGATACTCATTTGTTGTATACATTTCAGACGGTTCCATCATGGGTAGAAATGCGATGTGTATCACAAGCAAAGTCAAAAATAGGCCATGCACTACTGATGATACTTCAAGTTGGGGTTGTCGATAAGTTCAAGAACGTACCCCTGGTTACCCCATTGGATCTTGCGTGTTTCGCTGGAGCTGTGTTCGTCTCCTCAGCTTGTATCTTCCTCCTCTCAAGACTCTACCTGGTTCAAAATGAAGCTTGAAGGTAGCCGAACATATACATGTTTTGTAAAGACTTGAACCCTAAGAGAAGGGGTTCAACCAAGCCAGTTAGATCATACAGATTTTTGATTTAGTAGCTTGACCTGACATCATATATACACATTTCAGTACTCTTTTTTCTTCAAAGAAGTTCTAGATGTAAAGTCGAAAGTATGTAAAAATAGAGAATGATAGCTTTGTTTGAGCCCTCTATAGATCTCACAACCATGTCAAAAGAAGATGAATTACTCTAATACTCATGGCAATCGTTGTAAAATTTGCAGTCATGTCATGTGTAAAGTAGATTTTGGGTAATAAATAAGAGAAAAAAGTACTCTATATATATTTTTTGTTGTGTCATTTGTTTGTGTCTATATATATATATTGCTCATAAACATAGATCAATGTAGTCTTAAATTCCTTACTTCCTTTCGAGAAGGGAGGAAATCCTATTGATTTTAACTTTCTCCCGACCTCTGGGAAACATGAAAATAATGATTTTTTACCTTTGCATGGATGATGACACTTAAATGATCAATCCTCGTTGATTAATCTGGAAGAGGCCCAGATGGTGGCTACGGGGCAGTGATTAGAGACCCAGATGGTGAAGTTAGAGCGGCGTGCACTGGCTCGGTCACAGGACAGTCAGTTGTCAAACATGAACTTCAATGAGTGGAGGCCGGCCTTAAGCTGGCTAATATCCGCCACTTAAGAAAACTGGTCATCTGCACAGATTCTACAAGTGTTCTTCAGTATCTTTCTAAACCGCGGAATGCAGCATGGGACCTACGACAAATTGTTAGACGAATTATGAGGCTGCTTGTCTCCCTAGACGACTACACAATAATACATGCTTTCAGATCGAGAGACAAATCGGTTAGCTGATAAACTGGCAAGCTTAGACCCAACCATAGATTTTTTGGAAATCCTTCCTAGTTCCTTTGCTAAGGATATGAAGGACATTGTATATGAAGACAAAATAGGCAAGGCTTATGTTCGAATGTAACAACCTTTTTATTTTCAGGTTTGGGGATCCTAAATAACCCCCGCTCGCTTTCCAAACCAAAAAAAAAAAAAATCTGGAAGAGGCTTTGCTGCTTAAATGCTTCCAGTCTAAGCTCATCTGTTATATAGCCATAGACGTATGAATGAAACTGGATATCTATAAATTTTTCGCATTTAGTACTCCAAAGCCATAAGGTGAGTTTGACATCAGTCCATAAAATATGTATACGCAGGCTCGAAAAACTGCTTGAACAGTGTTGTTATTTTCTCTTCAAATAACATGATACATAATAGGAACAGTGAAAAGGTTGTAACTTACATTCCATTTATTAGTACATACAATACACGGCACAAATTTGTGATTAGCAACTAAAAAAAAGCCAACATACTTTGTGAAAATAACCTCATTTGAGGGCCTTGACTGAACCACTTGGCTCAGGGTCGATCCTCCAGTTTTCACAGAACATTTTAATTGGTTTAAAGTTTAAGATGTATATGAAGTTGTATTCTACATTGCATTTTTAGCTCAAATGCTGGAGATTTTATTTTAATAATTCATATAAATACTACTTATCACAAACACTGGCACGATTGGCCCATTAGCTCAGTTGGTTAGAGCGTCGTGCTAATAACGCGAAGGTCGCAGGTTCGAGACCTGCATGGGCCATTTATGGATTGTAGGATGTGTGACAATTCAGCTTTTTACTCTTTAACTTCAGCATTTTTAATCGTTTTTTTTATTTAATCGTTTGTTTATTGTCGATTTTAGCATAAATTTGCTCAGAATCATGGTTGATGTTACGGACGGGTGGATGGATTGCAGGATGTGTGACAATTCGCGCCAATAAATATACTACAAGTCCAGACAAGGTGGAGTTAGTGTAGGGTTTTTTTTTTGGAAATTGAGTTGGGTTTTAAGGACCCCAAAACCTTTATACAAATGAAACAAAAGTAAAAGTAAATACTTAAACAAACTCTCACAAGAGAGGATTCACCAAAACAAACTTAGACTATAAACCAACTCAGCCTTTGTACCTTTTGTTTACTTTCTTAGTTCTATTGGATTTCCGGGGACAAAATCTAAAATCTTTGGTGTGGGTGTTAGAGAACATCTTTGCAGCCGGTTCTGTAAACACGTCATCATCACTGGAGAGGCCTGGCTCATGCTCTTCTTCAAGAACCTGACAAATTTCTTGTCTCAATCTATTGTATGTGCGGTTCTTATCTTCTTCCCATACATCTTTTAACCAAATGTAGTTTGCCTTCACTGCATCTTTGTCATGACTTGCAATAGCTTCTTGCAATGTAGAAGGAACTACGTTCCCCTTTTCGTATTCATTTATCATCGTTAACGCATATTCTATCTCAAGAAGAGGAATGAAACATTTCGCTTTATTCAGTTCTGCTTCGATGAGTTGTATCACACTGCGGTGTCCGAATTTCTCACCATCATCCTCGGAGCTGTTTTCTTTCTTTGCACCTGAACTATTGGCTGTCGGCATGTTGTTGACTTCTCCTACTTGATCATCCTCGTTTGAGTTGGGCACAATTTCATTTGGGTACTTACTTCCATGTTCTTCCACCAATTTTGTCATTCTTTTCTATTGCCTGGTCTTCTACAACTGCTGCCTGATTTTCTTCTGTCATTGCAACATTGATGTCATTTACATTATGAGCAAAGCTGTTGAGCATAACTTTGTCTGCATCCGTCAAATGTGTCAGTTCTTCAGGAGTATATCCACAATTTGAGTCCATCTTCTTGGCTGAGTTCAATTTTTCTGAACTGATTTCATCTTCAACTTTGTTCTTAGCCCCATTAGTACCAGCTCCATCATTGTGTTCATTAGCCGAATCCGAAATGACTGGAAGATTTGTAGTCTTTTGTTGATAGTATTGTTTCTTGTGCTTCTTGTTTTCTGCTCTTTTGAAGTCTTCCTGATCAGCATTTTCTGACCCCTCCTTACAATGGAGTTAGTGTAGTTGCAACCATATGAAACCAATAACATCGGGAATATTTGAGCTTTTTAATCTCTAACTTCATTTTCTAGTGAGTGAGGCTAGGAAACCAGGTTCTGTAACCAAGATGACGTTAGATGAAATTTTTTATATCCTCAAAATACACAAACACTTCAGGAATTTTATTATTCTTTCAAAATCACGCCACGTTATCATGATTATAAAACATGATTGCAAAAACATGATTTCTTAGCATTTTCGTTTTCTAGTATGGTTGAAAAAAAATTTGAATAAATTTAGAAAAAATTGAAACCTATATGATTTGTTCAGTTTTCAATTTTTAAGTGATTTAACCAACCGAATATAAATAGTTTATATCATATGTAAAATATAATGTAATATATTTAATTTAAACGTTCGATTTTAATAACATTAAAGTGGTAATTTCGATTTTCGATTTACATAAATTTGAAATCAATATTGTTGGTTCAATTTCTTATATATTCAGTTCGACGGTTGAAAATTTTTGAAACCGATAATAGTCGATTCAGTTTTCTATTTGGGCAAAAAACCGAACCGTGGGTTCTGTTTTCAACCCTATTTTCTAATATTATTTCATCAAAATCACTAAAATCCTCACTTTAAAAAAATAATAAAATAAAAAATTCTAACTTCATCATTTTCTAAATTCCAAGCAATGATCCAGTAATCGATCTACCACACTACCAGCCAGGACTGGATTTTCGCCAAGTTCATTAACAACCAATTTTCCACTCGTAGTAAGGTGTTTGTATGAAATTCATGAGCAAATAGCGATTATCAAACTATACACTCAACAAGTACACTGCCATTTCACACTTACTTCAACCCATCCGCGGCAGGGCTACAACATTTAGTCCTTCAACTCTTACTCGGAGAATGAATAAAATACCGTTTACCGCAGCGGGGCTACAACATTTACAACATGCTAATACTCACAAGAATAAATTGAATTACAAATAACGGAATGTAAACGCTACTTGATTCCTTCAGCAGAAATGGGATTTAGATACCTGTTTCTCACCTGAACACGATGAAGTGCGTTTCCTACAAAGATGCAAGGAGATCTCTCATCTCTTTTACCGAAGGAATTGTCTCATTTGGATAAATCTTCCCGACTAATTGTGCAAAGCCTTCATACTTATCCAGAAACTCCTTCTGCCAAACATAAACTTTCGTTAGAACAATGTTCTTCACTGAAGAATAATTTGGCCATTGTGTATTCTTTATAAACAAACAATTTGACTACTAAAAGCAGTGCTGCATAAGTTTTTATCACAAACCAGGTTGAAGCTGTATTTGCATTTGCTAGGGCATGAAGTGAGCAATGCAGAATGCACACAATATAGACGTTAAGGTATAACAGGAATATAAAAAGGGATGGTTTGAGGACAGAACCAACAATGCATAATTGTAAGCCCGACATTAAACCCCAGTAAACGGGTCCAATAAAATCGATGAAACTTTTGTTTTACGTGCATAGTATTATTTACCTTCTACTCAACCAGAGAGCATAGTCTTTTTCTATGCATAAAACTAACTGGATTTAGAGATGTCCCGCAATTGTTTCACAAGAAGATCTTTATTTTATTTTTAAAACTGTTTAACATTCTTAATTTTGGACTTCGCTATATAAAATCACAACTCTATAGCCTAGAATAAAAACACAAGAGTGTGACTCATGAACAAGAGCATAAACTGATATGATTGTGATGCTAAGTAGAACAAAGCCATCTGGATGGTCTTCTCTTCTTCCAACACATGTCCTTACACAAATACGCTCCACTTTCAAGGAACATTATGTACTGAACCCTATGTCATACTTCAACTTTCTAGAGTACAAAGTCATAAGGGTAGTCTGTTACAAGAATGATAGAAATGGTAACATCTTTGTGACATGGTCGGAAACTGTTATACAAAAGCCCCAATTAAGGCCAATACAATTACAAGTATGGATGATCTAGAGTGGAGACAACATTACGTTAAGAGATTGACCACCCAAAAAAGGCCATTTTCTTTGAATTTTAATGTAACTTGGACATCACGTTCTATTCTATTTAGTTTTACTATGCTCTGGTATTGGCAGATAACATTTAAAATACATATTTTAAAATAGAGTTCGTATACCTTGCACTTATCCCACAAAGAAGGCAGTAACTCCTCTGAAGTTAGATTCTTCTGTAACCTTCTATACATTGCAGTGATAGACTTATCAACCTGTACAACAAAAGCAAAGATGATTAGCAAAAACAATTCAAACAAATAGGCAGTGGATCGTATTTACACTTACCCCAGATAAGCTGTATTTTAGCATCTTTCTAAGATCAATTTTAGATAGTCCAAGCTGGAAAGGGATCTGAATAATACAGAAAGGTGATCAGTACAACACTCAACTGTGAAAAACTTCAACTGCAAAAGACTAAAGGTATAAGTACACTTAAAACATGAAGATGTGGCATCAGGGAAGACGGGCGCAAGAAAAAAAAGTCCAACTTCACTAGACAGACCAACCTCAACCCCAATAAACCGTTTCGCACGCTAATATTGCTACCCATGTATTACTTTTTCAGCAATTGGTCATCCCAGTAATCCATTTTCCCCAATTACATTTTCAGCAATAAGTTTTAAATTTGTAGATCAATATTGCTACAAATGTACTACTAAGTAGCAACTTCCCATAATATGCTTGAAACGTTTGTAAAGAACTGAAAATGTGTGAAAAAGCTGATGATAATCATCGAGTGATGGGAGTATCCGTGAATGTCGACATGAGTATCCGACATGATACATGTCTGACATGCTTTTTGTGTGTGTGAAAATATATTATCGTTGTTACATAGGTTAAAATCTACATCACTCGATTGGACAGAAACCCCACCCATCCTTCCTATATCTCTAATGTATGTAAGCAGTGGCTGCCAGAACGTATCTTTTAAGGCTAAAAAGCAAACATAATAGTTTTTTTATTATCTCTAAGGCACCTAATTGTGAAGGAAACAGGCGGCTGAAAGATATATAACTAAAGTGAGTTATCGGCTTACAAACCTCCTCAGGTGTGATGGTATACATCAAGTCCTCTATCTTTTTAGAAAACTGGAAGAGTCTTTCAAATTGCTGCATATAAAAAAATTCAAATAGTTAGGAAAACATAGTTGGTGCTATAAAACATGACCTTACAATAGGCTTGAGAGAGAGAGAGAGAGATTGGTACTTACAAAATATATGATCATATTGATATGACGTGTACATGCTTGCTCATAAGATTCACTGGCCTGGTGATAGAACTTGGCAAGTGTGGGCACAACATTGGCTAGGTCATAAAGGCTGTCGAATCACTTGGCATCAGCAAGCTTGGCATGATATTATATTAAAAACGTAAATGAAGACTTTTTAGGCCTTAAGAGCGCATGAAGGAAATGATGGGGCTAACATTTCTTAATACCTGTTCTGGAAAGCTGCATAGTTCTCCAAAAGCACGATATCGGCATATTTTGGGTCAGTTTGTGCAATCTTCTCCAAAGTTGCAAACATAACGCTAACCTGGCCAGAGTACACGGTGCGCATGTCATGAGCATGAATTTCATAATAAATCATTCATCACATATGCCATGACCATTGCTACAACTTACAAATTTTGTGTAGGCCTGATCAACCAAATCCCTAGACTGCCCCTGGATGTACTGCTCCATACGTGTTGCAAGGATCGCAAATCTAAATGGAAGTGATCATGAACACATCATATATAAGTGAAAACCAAAACAAGACGTGTAAAGACACATATAACTGAAAAACTAGGGGCAGAAAGATAATTTATTCATAAATCATACCTTGGAATGTAAGATAAAACGCCAATTTGTCGAACATTACGTTCATTTCGCTCAATCTGGTGGCAGGCCTCATCAACAAACTGAATATAGAAGAAACAAGCATGAGTCATTGTCTAAAGAAAACAGATGCACAATAAAAAATAAAATGTTTCACCAAGAACATCATAATTCACCCGATTAAATTGCATGGAAATTCTAGACTCCAGGTCATCAAGCAGTCGGCGCACAAAACCTGCTGCATCAGCTTTCTGACCGGAAAGATATCTTTCCGTAATCCCATGCATTGATATACAGCGTAAAGGATCAATCTTGTAAGCCCAATCCACCACGGCGTAGAAGTCTTCCTAGAATTTCATACAAAAGATGAATGCTTGTCATATGAATTTTTTTTCTAGGTGATCAAACTCCCGAATGTATCGGGAATGGGCTTTGATGATGATGACGATGAGGTGATCAAACTCCAAAAACACTTAATAAGTACTTCATGGCAAGGAACAAGATAGATTAATGCTTGGTAACTTAACAAGGATTGTGTTTTCATTAACATGTATAATCTAAATACCATGCTGTACTTGTGGGTCAAACACATATCATGACACTACTCTTCACGTTTATGAATCATGTTGCAATATTTTCGTTGCCAAACTATAAAATGCTATTAAATTATTCTTAACTGATTAATAGGAACATTGACGCCATAGTGAGTGAGTCAAATTTGCTCTTGCTACAAAGGAATGGAGAAATATGGTTATTGTTTGGATATGTACAACCACCACTGCCAATAATACAACCTAATGTCAATAACATTAATAAATTATTTAGGAAATTCTTATCAAATAAGATAAAGTTTCATAACAACCAAGGTAAAATCAAGGAATGTGATTTCTCGAAAAATATCAAAATTTCACCAAATATTTCTTTTTTTTAGTTACCGAAATTTTTTCGAAACCGAAATAAATTTTTTTTTTCATTAGGTCAATCTCAATGTCAGTACACTTTAACCCGTTATAATTTTAGTTTGGTATTAAAAAAAATTTGTTATATAAGTGATTCTTATGCAATATGTAGTTTGTATGACATTACGAGTCTCGTGGTACTCTTTATGTAATATGTAAGAATTTAAAATGCTTGACTTATATTGATAACTTCAAAATTACAATCGAAATTTTTACGTTTTTTTCTATACATAACGAATTATTTCTTAAAATCAACTTACCAAAATTACCTCGAAAAACAAGATCACGACCCTTGGGTAAATTATAGTCCAAATAAAGAAAGTGAAATCCCAACAAGAAGATGATTTGTATAAACAAAGCATGTTTCACAGAAAGTACCTGAATTCCATCAAGAAGGTCTTGAAGAGATTCATTTAATGTTCCCAGCTCCATTGAACCATTACCTACAGGTGATAAGATTTCAGTACTTTGAGAGAAATTTAATCACTAACAAAGGTAATCATTTTAGATAGTTGAAGGGAGGTTACCAGTTTTACTGTCATTCTCATCAATGTCCAGAATGCCCAAATCATCGTCATTTGCTTCATTGCTATAGGATCCATTTTTAGTACCATTACTTGGACCTCCGGGTGGAACAAGTGCAGGAACTTCAAAGCACATGAAGTGTGCGAAAAAAGAACTCTGTTGATTCAAGTGATGAAAGCAGGTTAAGATACCATGAAATGAGTTATCCATTCAAAACTCAAGCAGAGAAACAGGACCAAGTAACCTCATCCACGAGAAGCGGTATAAAAATTGTGAGCATCTTAGCATAGGCCTCAGAAACAGTAGAAGTGTCTGCATTGTTCACTGTTTGACTGGAGCCAGTTGAACCTTCAAGCCAGACTGAGGGATTTTTTGGTGCTTTAGTACTGGCACGAAGTTCGTTTGCAAACTCACGAGCCTGTAAATGGTTTAAAATATTAGAAACTAACTGATTTGATTATATTCGTTTAAAGCTGTTCTATCACTCAGTTCATAATTTCATAATATTTAATACAGATGTTAGCAACTGTATACATATGAAATCCCACTCAAAATGGACAAACATGACCACAGCAGTGGATCACAGAACTACATCTCGTAGTCAATGCAGCAGTGATGGAATCATTTCCTAGAGTGATAAATTCTAGTTACAGTTGCCATTTTGACTATTTAATTTCACGGGAAAAGAATTGTTATCCACCAACTATGATTTAATTTCAACAGCAATGAACTCAATTTTGAATGTAGCATAAATAACTTCATGATGATAGAGCAAAAAGGTAATCTTCTGACCTCTCGACGAAGAAGCAAATTGAGGGAATGACAATAGGCTTTTCTTAATGAGCCCAAACAATTCTTATCGAGGCCCTGTAACCAGTGCAACAAAAAGACATTAGGATAGAAAAGTGGGAAACAATTATATCAGACTTACTCTTTTGCCAAGCATTGATACCTTCAAGTGTTGTAGAAGGCGTGCATATGTCCTGCATTTATAACGCAGATCAGCATGATCAGGCCGCTTTAACTGCCCTCTCTGTTTCAGCCAAATAGACTTACGGATTAATATCTCATTGATTGTAGATCAAGACTCGAAAATTTAAAGAGTTAAGAGTAGTACAAATGTACACCTGAGAGAAATAGCTCTTGTCACTTATCATAAAATCCACCAAACTAGAAAAGTAATTTCTCAAGAATTCTGAGGCTCTCCTCACGAACATAGTTTTTAATTTCTCAAGTTCAGTGCGCTTCTCTTTGACCTGTATAAATGGCAGGTCATCATTAGTGTTGAGTATATTTGTCTCACAATTTGTAGGGAACATCCAAAAGTCACTATAATCACCAAAATGGTGCTTACTAGAACTTCGTGATGATGATTTATCCTAGAAATTGTTTGACTACTACAAGGCGGTCCTAATATGCTATGGACTCCCTCAAAGTCTAAAAATTACCACAGGGATTTTCATTCAACAAATTATGGGGTTCATCATAGGAACACACAAAATCAAGGATCATAATATTGAATAAGGCATCTTATGGTGCATCCTTTGGAGTTAGCATGTCATCCAAATGAAAAACCACAACTAACATCATGCCACTCATTCCTATAAGTAGGTGATTTTGTGTAAGTCCCTTGGTAAAACAAAATTTGGACACGCAGAGAGAGAGAGACAAAAACAGAGGCTGACTGCTTACTGCTTTCATAGTCGCATAGCAAGGATCAAGATTTGGAACTTCTAGACCACGCAAGGCACCTGTTAACCATTCACATGCTTCGACATTTTGAAGCATGCGTGCCTCATCAAAGGGACCTCCTGTTAGAGATGCTGCATACTGCAACCAAACTACTGCCGTTACAATCTCAACATTTAAGAGTATCGTCTAGATTCACATTAGTTCATAGAAATTGTAAAATAAACTGATGCAAGTACATATCATGAAATAGCATACCTCCGAAGGGACACGCAGACGCTCGAGAAGTTTATCAAGTTCCTCAACAAGTGCTTTATTATTTACTGACTGCATCTCCAATTTATTATTACGCGTTTCTATCTGAATAGCACACCAGAAATATGACGGTGATCTTAAACATAAGCAAAAGGGCATATTCAAAGGTAAATGTTAAGTATTCACTTTAATATGGATCAAGTTATTAATATTGAAGGGTGAATACAAATCTAACATGAAGAGAAACCATATGATTACCCGGTATAAGAGGTGTGTGCCCAACCAAAGTCTTGAAATAATGAAACAGCCAACCAAGTAAAAATCCATAAAATGAAAGTACAGGGAAAAAACAGTTTCTTCATTTTCCTTATTTCATTGTGTTTCTCATTTATAAATGAAATTACAACCAACCATATACAGCCAACATAATTTAGGGGCAGAACCTATCAGAATGCTTATCAGATGCAGCAGATGAGAAGACATGTCGTATGTCGATGCCTCCTTGTAGTTAACAATCATCACAATACAATTACCTTGGTATTGAAGTAAATAAGATTGTCAACACAAACATGGGAAGATAGATATGTTCTCCCAGTAGACACTATAACTGTGTATGGTTGAATGCATGATAGATGTAAAGCTATTCTCTTTTCGAAGATGCTAGTAGAAAAGTAAAAGGTCGAAAGCTCTTTTTTCTATAGGTTATGGAATTCTACATAACCCCCACTTGATTTCCCAGAAAATACCTAGTATCCTTATGATGCCATATATATTAAGATATAAAAAGAGCACATTACATGATTGAAATAGTAATTAACAATCAAACTTCAGGACGAACTTGTCATACCGATGCAATATCCTGCCTCATGTGTCTAAGCTTTATGTTGAAAATGCTTAGCCACTCATCCATATCATCAACACAAGCTACTGCAGAATCTAGTCCCTGCATTATCTACAAAGCCAACCAACCCAGTCAAACAGATGGATTAGTGATCTTTCATAATAGAAATGAAAAATTGAAACTTCATACACAAGATTAAAGCATGAGTATCTCAACTTCAAAGAAAATAGCCAATACATTTAGTGGAAGTTATCCATATAGGCTATGTAACAACATGGATATGTATCGACATCCGACACAGACACGAATTGTCGGACACATTGACCAGAAAAACACAATACGAAATACACTAGGGGACACAGTTGTACATTTTAGTATGATTTACTTTTCGGCAATAAGTTTTGAACTATTAGTCATTCATTCACTTGTAGGTCAATATTGCTACTCATGACCAAGGATTGTGATTTCTTTTGTCGAGTTAATTTCGGTATCCTGATTTTAAGAAATATTTCGGTGTGGAACGAAAAATATGTAAAAATTTCATATATAATGAATTTCGGGGTATGTGAAGCCTAAATACCAAGAAATGTATAATTAGAAAATCAAGGGAGTCGTTTCAAAAATCAATATATAAGTAGAAGAAATGATAATTAGAAAATCAAGGGGTGGTTTCAAAAATTAATAAATAATTAGAAGAAATTATAATTAGAAAAAAAACCTTGAAATTTATGAAAAAAACCCTGAAATGCTGGCTTTTGTATTTTTTTTACAAAATAAACAAAATTTACGAAAAAAAATTCCAAAATTTACTAAAAAACCCTCGAAAAATTAATTATTTCTTTCGCGCTTTTTCTTTTCATAATTTCAAAAACGATTTTTTTTCGCATATTTCTCGACTCATTCATTGCTCATGACTACTAACTTGCCATAACATGCTTGTCCAAAATCTCATTCCACATTGTAATATGTTGTTTGAAAAATAACTTGCCGTAGTATATAACTGAAATTTTTCAAAGAAATATGAAAAATAAGCATAAAGTGTCCAATGGGAGCATCTGTGAGTGCCGACACAAGTATCCAACACGATACGTGTCGACCGCTGATTTATTGTAGAAATAGAGTGTTGTTGTCACATAACATAAAGGATGGTAACACTACCAATAAAAATGCATCAATTAAGAATTGTTATAGAACCACAAAACTTTTATGAAATAAATGGATGATAGGTTCAGCCCTTCAAGCAGCGGTCATCATCATGATAATTGTTGACATTTATCCTAACTAGTGGAGTTGGGCATCACAATCTTATTCCAACATATTATTCAATCAAGAGCCAGCCATCTTTCAATAAAATAACTTTTTACCTCTTCTATTAGCGGTTCATTGGCCAAAATAGCATGTACATTTGCTGCTTCAAGAGCAAGAAGCTCTCGTTTCAACCTTTCAGAAAATGCCTCTGCTTCTCCAATACCCATCACGTAACTGAAATAAGAACATATCCAGAAAATATAAAACAGGTCATCAGATGGATGTGGCGAGTACCACCTGTACAGAGAGAACCACAAAGAGTACAGATATCCAAGTATTATAGCCAGAGAGTTTGAATGTGTCACAAGTACTACCAGAACAGTGAAAGGTTAACCTTCGTTCCACATTTCAGTACTCTGATTTATCAACTCTGGACTAGAGGGTTAAAGATTTTCATTAAAGAACACAATTAAGCAAAAGAGAGCCACTAGATCATTGAGGTGGCGCTATGAACTGCAAGCATGAGTTCCTGCACCTAAGACCAGCTTACCACTAGTGAAAAGAAAGAAAATGGGAGGACGTGCTATTTGTGAGAGACCTTGATGCACCAATAAGAATATGCTTTTGGCATGGCCTTATTTGATTTTTATTATTTTTGGTCGGTAGAATAAATTCATTAATGATGAAAAAAATACAAAGATACAAGGAGGCTAAGATAGCCTACTGACCACGGAATCTGACCAAACAAGAAAACTACATAAACATCTTGATCGATATTGTCTTAGTTTTCATTCGCAAGAAAATAAATAAATAACTAATTATAAACTAAAAACAGGGGGTGAGAACAGTAAGACAAAACCCATAACATCACCATTGTCATAGATGGGAAACAATACTCACGTTCCAAGAAGAGCTTCCATGTCCTCTTCTTCAGCTTGCGAGACTAGGTCCCTTTCAACTGTAACTCTCATGTCATTTTCTGTCACAGTAGATGCAACTTCCCCATCTTGAGGACTTGCTTGACTAGTGACTACTGGTGCATTTTCCTGGATATGCATGTGAATTGACAGTCAATGCAGCATTATTTTCATAAGTAAAATAAAAATCCCATGAGAAGGTAAATTCTTGCAAATAATAATAATAATAATAATAACAGGAAAAGTATCTAATATAATTGAAATATGCACCTTAGCCCAAAGAGCCATCTCCACAATGTCTATACCGACAACTTTAGGAAGGCGACCCAACACCTCTTTGCATACATTTAAGATGCACAATAGAAGGCGATTCCTATCCAAAAAGGAGAAAACAACAATGAGATGCAAAAAGGAAAAGAATTAACTTGTACAACTGTTGCCGAAGTCAAACTTCGAATAGAAATCTTCAGAACCTTTCCAGATTAAAGAAATTAACAGGCACATAAATGAAGAACGTTTTGGTCACCTGTCATCAGTGTTGCGCATGGTCCACTGCGACGGAACAACACTCTGACTTCTGAGGTTGTCAAATCCCTGCACAGCATTCGTCAACACAATGAAAGGTAGAGTAACAAACTATAATCCAAAAAAAAAAAATTAACCATCTTCCTTATCTTTTTCATTTTATCTATCTTTAAGCTTTGAACATTTTCTTCACTCATTACAAAACTGAATTCTGATATGATCAAAAGGAACATCAAAATTTAAATAAACATGCGAGTGAAAGAACATTACCAGCATAAATGTACAGCCACTGGGATCATTTGAAACAACCTCCACTTTTGATAGATGCTTTACCTTGTACAGTTTTGCAAGCTACAAGCAAAAGAGCAAGTTTTCAGAAGAGGAAGTTTTCAGAAATCTGTGTACCCGTTTGTGCATTCATCACTAATGTCAATCAGCTTTGTTTTTAATATCACTGAGATCTAATTTCTGTTTTCAGTTTCTAAATTTCTCTCTTTTTTTTTTTTTTTCTTTTCCTTTCTCCAACACGTGAAATTCAACCCAATATCAATAATTTGTGTCAACTAAGACAATAGTGTTTACAGCATCCATGCTTACACTTACGAAACAAACTATATCTCATTTTCAGTGCCCCATCAGCCTAGTGTTTAAAAGGTTTTATGCAATATATACGAATGCACATCATCACATGAATGTTAAAGTTTTCTTCTGTTAAGACTATGAACTAAAAAAAAAAATCAATGGAACCTTCCTAATTTGTTCCGAAATTGATCAAAATTCGCTTGTACATGTTTCCAATGGATAAGGAATTACCTCCAAAACTCCTCCTGATGAGTACTTCAAGATATGTAAAAAAGCAGTAGCCTTCTGCCCTTTTGATTTAGCTGCATAAACGCATTGCAGTTACAGTTCAAACCACATGGTGATTACCCTAACAAGAGCTGGTATAATTGGTACTATATGTTTTGTTCGAAGATATTAGTTGTAGAACTAGCAAACAAGACATGAAGGCAGTAAGAAATCGTACAGACAAATATTTTTGCCATACCAAAATAACATCATCAGACCTGTGACGCAAGAACTTAAAATCCGAAATGTGACTGACGGTAAGGGAATGGCGTTGACATAAGCTGCTGAGCAATAATGCATTTTATGGTCTCGGTAACACCTCAGACCGAGTGTTACTAATGTATTCTTGGACATCAGTCCAACTACAACTTTATGAATTTTATCGTTCGGGGTGTGTCAGTTTTCAACCCTTTTCAATGGATCAAGTAGCAGTCCTGGTAATCAGCCTCTGCCTTTAGCTTTTGTGGACCACTAGCTTCACTTAAGTAAATATGACATAAATTATTTATTTTTTATCCTTCAACTCTTTAATGGTTATATTTAAAAAGAAAAAAAATGAACACTTAACATCTCCTTTTTTTCTTTTTTAAAATGTATGTCCAAGTAACAATTCCATCTTTAAATACCCAAATGCATTGCATTTGCTGCCCACTGCTAGAAGCTATAAGTAACGAGTCCCACAATCTCAAAACCAATGAAAAACCGACGCTTCAAAAAAAGGTCAAACATTGAGACGCTTCCAACGCGACTCAAACATGTGTCAAACATGCGGTCAACGAGTCTAGAATGTTTGTCAAAGAATCGGACACATGATCAACAAGCTGGAGAAGTTTGATTGAGAGTAGGAGCATGGAACATGATTTTATAAGTTCTTTTTCTTTAAATAGGTTTAAATAAGCAATTGGAGAAGTGTTTAAAACCCATTCAGATATCAAAGATTTTTTTGGTAAAATGTAGGATGAGATATACAAAGGAATAAATTCATTTTGAGCTTTGTTGATGTTATTTATGATTTGAGTTGAGACTCATTAGTTATGTTATTAACTATTACGTACTATCACATGATTTGTGATATGCAAGACTTATTACCCACTTAATGTGATTATGTGTAGTGCTCATTTTATGTAAACAATAGAACTTAAATCGAATGTCATCTTACTAGAAATGGCAAGAATCCTATGCAAATTTTATAACATAAGTTGTATTTTTTCTCCTTTTTACCCCTATGTGTAATTCATAGGACATACACAACAACTGAGAAAAAACATGAAATAAGAGAAGTGTGTGTTATTTTGCATTAACAATTTTATTTCAGGATTGACGCCTTTTACTTTGTTGGTGGTATTTGCAGTCTACCTCTGTCATAAAACGGGAATGCATTACCAAATTTGAGGCAGTATACAGCAAAATTTTACCTCTTTAAAAAGGGAGAGGGTGGGAATTTTTCACTCTTGGTTTTGGGTATTGAAAACAATCACAATTTACATGAACTACCTCGTAGGTTTGCCTAGTAATAAGTTATAGAGTTGAAATGGTTACTATCATTGTAAGTATTAATTGTGTATTACACTAGATGAATGAAACCATTCAAGTAGCATGATGAAATAATCGACAGTAATTTTGACAAATCATGGCTAATAAACAAAAAAAAAGTTAACAATTTTTCAGTTCGCCTCCCCTAGAAAATCCTTCCATTGCCACAGCATCCCCCCAAAAGAAAAAGGTGCATTACCTTAGGTTGCACAAATTTTGAACCTTCACACCCCAAATGCAGGGATTGTGCTATGCACAAAACATCAAGGTTCAATCTTTCTACAATGAATTTGGATTCTCTCAACTTCAAAACAGCATTAACAAGTAATGGCCGACTAAAAGGCCGGCGCAATGTAAGCTTTACATAAATAAATTCTACTTCTCTAAATTCTATTCATTTCTTCTCACAGTGAACTCAAGAACACAAACCAACTGATTATAAATAACATAACACAGTAATAAGATCGATCTTAGCATAGCATATCTAAGAGATGAGATCATCAAAATCCATCGAGAGTTTCTTGAAGTAGAATCTAAAGAGTGAGTTCAAAAACGTACAAGAGATGACGAGAACCCTAGGTTTCGCCATGTGAGAGCGACCCAACCGACCGGATTTCGCCCAAATCCCTCGACTCTTGTCGACTCGAATACACATCACGATCTTCTGCTTGGTAGATTCAATGGCTGCTTGACAAGCTCTGCGAAGTTCCTCGTCGTCTGCAGTGGATTTCGCCATTGTAGCTTGCGAAATCGAGCGATCTCTCAGAGGAGACAGAGAGATCGAAACAGAGGAAGAGAGGTTTGCGAAGGTGGAGAAAAGTAGAAAGAGGACTCGTGAACAGTTTTTTAGGGACTATAATGTCAATGTGGGCTCGAAGTAGGAAATGAGATTGACGAGCACTAGATTCATGGTGGGCGGCAATTTTTGGTCTTATTCCTCACAAACCACGCCCAAAATATAGGCAACATTTTATTTTGTTGGTCAAGAACATTGGTATCATTTTGCCGATGGTCGTCGATACAAGGACCTCGACAACTATTATAAGATCGATATCGATATCATTGTAATGCAATTGTTTATGACAAATGTCTGATGGCTCAATGGTGGATGGTATCATTAGGTCGGGTCAAACCCAACCAGCATCATCTGGAAAGGGAAGGGTCAAGAGATTAAAAAAATAATAATAATGCAATTGTTTATAATTTCTATTGATGTAGTTTCTACATAAAACTGAAATTCGGATAAAATAAGGCTTGGAAAACAATTAAAAAGAATATTCAAAAAAAAAAAATTTACAAGTAGGAAAAAAAATCATTAGAGAGAACATTACTATTTGGGGAGGAATTGTCAAGGAGAAGAGATGAATCTGTTTAATGAGGCTTTGAATGTTCTAAGTCAAGAAAATAGTCGTCAATGAGTGAAAAGATAGAACAATAAAAAGTTCTCTGAAGAGGAGCTTAAACAAAGTTTTCTCACTTCAAACTATAAAATATTTCACTGGCTAAAAAGTTTTCTTTGTCTTAGAAAATCAAACATTAGAAAACTCCATTTTTAGAGAAAAGATGTTTTTTCCATGAAACAAAATCTCCATAGCATCCGTTTTTTTTTGGTTAAATTTTTAGAGAAAAAATGTTTTTTCTATGAAATAAATTTTCCATAGCGTCTCAATCATGAACTACGTATTGGGTATTAGTGAATAATGACATTCTAAAACAATGCAACCTGCTTTATATGTATCATTTAATGTCAAAACAATCTTTCAGACCTATGAGCAAAATGAACACTTCTGGAAAGCCAGGCCAGCCCAATACCACCCATCATCTAGAGATGCTGGAAATGGCTAAATCTCTAGGATGATGAATGGTATTGGGCTGGCATGTATGGCGCGGGCCTGGCTCTCTAGAATCAGTGGAGCAAAATTCAAGTTGAAGTGGTGAAACACTTTAACCATTTTGATCATATATAAAAATAGCCCAAAGAAGTGTCCCAGAATTTCAGAAAAGTGGCGTCTTTTGTGTAGTTGTCGATGGTTGTTACCGTTCAGTGGTAATGGTGTGATAACGATGGTGGTGATATTGGTTGTTCTATATATGTTCATATGAAATGCAATCACTTTAGGACAAAGAAAACTTTTTTCCAAAAGTCGAGTTTTTTGGCATTTGAGTTTTTCTAGATCAAAGAAAATGTTTTCACCGGTGAAATGTTTTCAAGCTTGAAGCGAAAAAACTTTATTTAGGCTCATCATCGAAAAAAATTTCCTTGTTTGATCTTTTCACTCATAGACAATTAACTCATTGACTCAAAGCCCTCAAGAGACTCAACGTCTGAACATTCAAAGCCTCGTTGAGCAAATTTCTCTCTTATCCTGAACAATTCCTCAAAAAAAAAAATTCTCTAATGAAATTTTTTTAAACCTTTTTTTTCTTGATGTAATCAAACTGTGAAAAAAAGTTGTATTTTTTAATCCATGAACTTTTTTTCCCAAAAAAAAAAATTCTTTGAAAATTTTTCCAAAATTCAAAATACCTAATAGGTAGAAATAAAATGTCCAGAAGCCTTGGGGATTTGTTGAATGGTTCCCTGCTTTGACCAACAATGACGTATCTTTGGGGTTAGTCTTGAGGGTTGGGCAGACTCTGACCAGTATGCTAAAAAGATGAGTAAGTCTAGCCAGCCTTGTCCACAATCACTGTCTATAGAAGGGGTAGAAGTGTAAAAAGGGACTAGCAAACAAAACTAGCTAGAATTGTTGTAAAAAGATACATCTATCTCCACGTACACACGATTTGGAGTATGATTTTGAGTTTTGATGTACCAATTTGAACTATAAAGCTCTATATTTGGATCCACCAAGTTTCAAATATGACTTGCTTCTCCATGACTCAAAATATATATATATATACTACTTGATTGGTGCATAATTTATGGAAATAGATAAAAACAAATAGCGTTTTCGAAGTTAGGGCAAATAGTTGGAGCTTTGCTCCCTCGTCATTAAAGAGCCAATATGTGTCCACTCATTAACTCCATGCTTAACATGCTAGTCAACATTAAAACTATTTTCTCGAAAGGCTTTTTGAAGTTTAATGTGCAAGAAGTAAAGCAAGAGTCTTCTGCGCTTCCTTGCTAGCATTCAGTTCTCCTTTGTTATGAAGTTTGATATAATCTCCATAATCACCTACAAGCCACATTGTATATAACATTATAAATCCAAGTTTTTGAGCATATAGTAGGTCTTAAAATGCCTATATTTGAGGCTAAATATATCATGCTTCACATTCTCATCACATAGGGTATGTTTGTTAGCTTTTTTTCTTAAAAAATGAAATATGTTTCCCTTGTTATATAGATTTTTGTTGTATGATTATATATTTATTGACAAAATATTGATTATTTATAAGATTGTTTTCCACTACTCATGGAAATCCAAATCCGAGGGGAGGTCCAGAATTGAAGTTATAGAAACGACTTAAATTTTCATGTCTATTTTCATGCAACCAAACAAACCCATAGTTAAAACTATGTATAAGAGTTTACCCATTGTGAAAGCCCGATTTGGGTGTATTGTTTCTGTCCTCATGATATTATTTCATAGAGAACACCCTTTAGCAGAGCAAAATAGTCATTATTGAGCAAAACTCCCATAGATGGGTGAATACAACCCATATGTCTATCCAGTGGCGGAGCCAAAATTTTGACAAAAATGAGGCAAAGTTGAGAGGGTGAGAAAAAATAGCAAAATTTTAAGGGGCAATAGTTAAATATACAACTATTATCCACAAATTCATAAATGTAAATATGAGTTTTGAAATTTTTAGCGAGGCAACTGCCCCTATGTCTTGTATGTCACTCCGATTGTGTCTATCTCTACTACTATAATGAATTCTTCCCCAAAAAGAGTAGTAACAATGTAGTGGTTCTGTTTTTTCACTCTCATTTTTCCCTTTCCGATTTCAAACTTCTTGCAAACAAAAATCAAAGGGTAGTCAAAAAGTCATAAAGGTATGTATTTTCAAAATAAGGAATACAAAAAGAAAACAACAAAGGCACAATCCTCAATGGGCTTGAAGGTGTTTGAGTTAAAAAAATGTAGCAAAATACCTAATGCAGATTTGCACTAAAATGTTTTTGCCTTATTTCAAATTCCAAGTTTTCTTAGATTAAAAATATCTCTAAAATTTTAATTTGTATTTAGTGTTTTTTTAAAAATAAAATATTGAACAGTATGATTAATGGTTACAGATCGATATTTTATTTTTATTTTTATTTTTATTTTTTAATATTGTAGTAAATAATTGCTATTCTAAGAAATTTCAAGCCCCATTTATTTATTTTGGACTATCCCCAATTTATTTGGGCCACTTTTTTTGAAGTTCAGGCTAAATTTTAAGGACTAAATGGGCAGTCAGATCAGTTTTCAATTCAACTCCATGAAAAATGGTGTTAGGACCTTATCAAGATGGGCAACCTGAACACCCTAAAATATTTGACACTTTATTACCGACAATCATTAAATTTAAATGAAAAACATATATTCAGGAGCGAAAATTTTAGAGAGTCAGGCCCATAACGTCAAGACAGCGCCAGGGAGGCTTTTTGGTTATGTGTTTGAGGAGTAATACTACAAGGCACCGGGAGATTGCCTGGTGGCTACCAAGCACCGTTGATGTGCCTTGAGATAGGAAACTCCTGGTGCATTTAAGAATTCCCCGTGTTTATGTTCGATTGGTGGATTATAAGGATCTCTAAGATGATAAAGGGTACTAAGCTCCCTTATAGACCGATTTATTCAGGAGTTGAAATTCTGACTTGAGGACGAAATGCAGAAAAGTAAGAAAAATGTGGCTTTCATTATCCCTAAGAGATTACAACCTGATAACAAGGGGACTCGAAAAATTGCCAAGTGCCATCAATGACTTATGAAATAAGCTCCCAAACCACCAATAAGATGACCTCTTATCCAATCTCTTATCCAACTCACACCAATACCACCCAATAACAATCCCTTTACTACACAAGAACAAAAAAAGCATACAAGACATCTCAACTGTGGATCAAAAATACACTCTCATCACCACCCCCAGATCTCTCTTTGGTGAAGAGAAACCATGGCAGCTTCTCTACAACCCACGGCTACTTTCATGCAGCCGAGTAAGGTCGGTCGAGGTAACGTACAATTGAGATCCACCCAGAGCCTCAGCAAGGCTTTTGGCTTCGATGCTGGTAATGCTAGAGTGAGTTGTTCATTGCAAAATGATGTCAAGGACTTTACTCAGAAATGCGCCGATGCTGCTAAGGTTGCAGGGTTTGCTCTTGCTACTTCTGCTCTACTTGCTTCCGTAAGTGTTCTATTTTTTTCTCTAATTTTTTTTGCAGTAATCAGTAATTTAACAGTTTATATGTATACTAGTAATATTGTAAGAACTGTAATTATGGGAAGAAGAAAAAAAAACTATATAATCAATGTAGACACTCTGAACTCACTGTTCAGACTGAACTAAACCCATTGCATGATCAAAGGATTGAATTTTATAAATTATGAGCAAATGACTTACATATCTAAGTGATTTTGATGAACTAGAGAATTCGAAATGATCTAATATTAGGGGACTAAATAAAGGAACGAAAAGAGGCAGAAATCATGTTAAAATTTGATGAGATCCCTGGTGAATTTTTAAGAATATGAGTTGGATAGACGATGGCGCGGTGACATTATGAAATGGGGATCGTTCAATTGCGTATGTTGGAATTCTCGGCCCAATGATCAATTATATACACACAATTTTATTAATTGGAACGACACAATTCACAGATGACAACTCACTCAAAGTGCAACTCACAATTTCTCACAATGTCACACACTCTTTATTACTCACTTAGGGCTATTTGCTCTACCTCACCCAAGCACTTGAAGTCATCCCTATTTATAGATATCCTAAGTTGGTGGAAAGTTTGATTGAAAAATGTCAGAGATGTTTAGAGAGTTGGTGTTGTCAACTTCTCAACATCCCCCCTCAACACCAATTCGCCACAACTCCAAGGACTTGAGATTATCTCTATTTATAGTTATCCTGGGTTGGTGGGAAGCTTGAGATTTTTCTTTAAGAAAACTCTAGAGAAACAATGGAGCTCTTTCTCTAGAATATTCTACCACCTCCTAAAATACCATTATCTAGGACAAAATACAAAAATAGTTGTTTTTAGATTGATCCTGACAATGTTAGAGATGTCTAGAGAGTTTGTGTTGTCAACTTTTTAACATCTCCCTCAACACCAACTCGTCGCGACTCCAAGGTGGTGTAGTAGATGGAGAAAACGGTGAGTTAGTGTTGATCATGACAATGAGAATAATGATAAGGCAACACCTTGGAATTGCGACGAATTAATTGGTGTTGAGGGGGGGTGTTGAGAAGTTGGCAACACCAACTTTCTAGATATCTCTAACATTGTCATGATCAATCTAGAAACAATTATTTTTGTATTTTGTCATAATTCTAGAAAAAGATATTTTAGGAGGTGGTAGAATAGTCTAGAGAAATAAGTCCATTGTTTCTCTAGAGTTTTCTTAAAGAAAAATCTTAAGCTTCCCACCAACTTAGGATAGCTATAAATGGAGATGATCTCAAGTGCTTGGGTGTGGCAGAGCAAAGAGCTCTAAGTGAGCGATAAAGAATGTGTGAGGTTGTGAGAAATTGTGAGTTACAATTTGAGTTGTAAGTTGTCATTTGTGAGTTGTGTTGTTCCAATTAATAAAATTGTGCATCTATAATTGTCCTTGGGCCAGGAAGTTCAACAATCTGGTATCAAAGTAGGAAGAGTCGAACTGGTACTGTTCACCGGAAATAACAGTATTATTCACAGGAAGACGATAATGTTCATCGTTATTGTTCACTCTTCATCATTACTGTTCAATATTCATGTATAAGGAACTGCTCATACGTATGGTACTATTCATACGTACGGCCAGAGATCAAACTTGGGAAACTGTTTAAGGAGATTGTTCGTGAGACTGAAGCCAATTGGTCATGGACAAGTGAAACCAGATTTGAGGTGTCACGCCAAGTGCCGACACAGTGTGTCCGTATACGTAGACGCAGCGAATCCCTGTGAGAGGATTGGTAGGCAGAGTGGTGAAGGCGATGTAAGCTATGACAAGAGATCTTAGACTTGCGTTGTGCCAAAGAGCACATTGTTTGTGAAGATGCCAAAAGAGCATGTTGTCATGTGGATCTGCCATAGGAGCACATGAAAGTTGTGTGTGGGTGTGCTCAGGGAGCACATGGAATTTATGATGTGTGCATATTGTGTTTGTGAACCAATTGTTAATGCCCAGCAAATTTAAGATTTTAGTAAACTGATTATCATGTTACGATTAGATAATTTGGCCAAGTAAAACTCAAAACATTATATTTGTTTTAATTTTACAGTTATCTTTTTTTTTTTTTTTTTTTTTTTTTAAATTTGGGATGTTTACCCATTTTATTCAAATAAAAATCCACGCCCGAAGGCTACATGACTGACCCAATAGGGTGAACCAAAAAAGCCGAAACAAAACCTCACAAAAGATAAGATGCACCAATACAAGCCTAGACTTTGTTGTGATTGACGTATTTATAGTAAATTGGTTGACGTATTTTACAGTTATCTTGACTTTGTTGTGATTGACGTATTTATAGTAAATTGCGTTTTACAAATCTGGATGTGGTTTTTGTTGCAGGGAGCTGGTGCTGAAACCAAGAGGCTAACTTTCGATGAGATCCAGAGCAAGACATACATGGAAGTAAAAGGAACAGGAACAGCTAACCAATGCCCAACCATTGACGGAGGCAGTGAAACCTTCGGCTTCAAGACTGGGAAGTACACAATGAAGAAGTTCTGCCTAGAGCCAACTTCCTTCACAGTGAAAGCCGAAGGTGTGGCCAAGAACTCTGCACCCGAGTTCCAAAAGACCAAGCTCATGACCCGTTTAACCTACACTCTAGATGAGATTGAAGGCCCATTCGAAGTCTCTCCAGATGGTAGAGTCAAGTTTGAAGAGAAAGACGGTATTGACTATGCTGCAGTCACTGTCCAGCTCCCAGGAGGCGAGCGTGTGCCCTTCCTCTTCACCATCAAGCAACTCGTAGCATCAGGCAAGCCTGAGAACTTCAGTGGACAGTTCCTAGTACCATCATACAGAGGTTCCTCCTTCTTAGACCCAAAGGGCAGAGGAGGATCAACAGGTTATGACAATGCCGTCGCCTTACCTGCTGGAGGCAGAGGAGATGAAGAGGAACTATTAAAGGAGAATTTCAAGAACACAGCCTCCTCTACTGGAAACATCAGTTTGAGTGTTACAAAGAGCAAGCCAGAGACTGGTGAGGTGATTGGAGTGTTTGAGAGCATTCAACCTTCTGACACTGATTTGGGTGCTAAGACCCCCAAGGAGGTGAAGATCCAAGGCATTTGGTATGCTCAACTCGAGTAAATAGAGGCCATTTTGTATGTAATGTTGTTGAGTTGGAAACTCTATTTATATTTGTTTTGGGTAGAAAGACTATATTACTTTGAAACCCAATTTTTTCTTTTTTTTCACTTTCTGATTATTGTTAGTTCTTTCAAATATAGAGACTAGAGTCTCACCATGTAAATTCTTTGCTTACATGTTCCCTGAGATTTGCATGTTATTGCCTGTTTATTTTGATTCCTAGCTAGAAATTTGTGCATCTCCAATCACATATCAAACTTCTTAATTCATGAATGGAATGGTTTTAAACTTTTGGATGATTATTCATTGATTACATTGACGGTATAAATAGTACAAGAGAGCCTGATGCTCGAGCTATCAATCCCATAATAAAATGGATCATCTTCCTAGGTTGTGCTTGATCAATCCTACCAGCTAAGAAGAACACAATTAGATCTTTACATAAATTGGAAGAGAATATTTTCAAGATATTTGCTGATCATGTAGGAGATTCTATTGATTCTGAATGCATCCCAACACTCCCGCGAACTTAGCAGTCTTGGAAGGGCAAGTGAAACGAAGAATAGAGGAAAAAAAAATATTTTGAATCCCATTTAGGATCTACTAAGTTATTGTTTACACTTAAAGGACATTATTAAACTAAACTAAACTAAAATAAAATAAATTAATTTGTTTGAGTTAAAATTTTAAGAAAAATTACATAATAACACTATAAATGACGTGTCAAAAATTCAGTCCATTTTGACATCATTCCTTTATATACTTGTCCAGGTCTATTTCATTAAGTATCTCCGTAAATTCTCTTGATGGGTGTTTAACGCGGTCTTGGACAATAGATATTTGCATGGGACTGATACTTGAATTGACATGATATGTCTAATATAATTCTTAATTTTTCTCAAAATTTCAGCTCAAATAATATAATTTTTATTTAGTCACACATAGTCTCCTTAAGCATAAATGGAAACTAAATGAATCCGAAATGAAAAGTCAGAACACAAACTCATTCATTTAAGTCCAAATTCTAAAAATATAAAACAAGATTACTCTTAATTTGTTCGGTTAGCCTGCATTTATTATTAGTATAGAGAAAATAGTCGTTAATTCCTAGGTTTATAGGCCAATTTGGAACACGTCCTTCACATTCCAAAAACTCGAAAGAAGCCACAACTCTTTTTATATAATTTTTATTTACGAATCTTTTGAACATGAGAGAGTGTTCTAAATTGGCCTATAAATCTAGGGAGTAAGGAAAAAAATTTCTCTCTAGTAATTAGAGAAAATTTCGACATCGGTGTGCTCTCATCTAAGTTGTGGGTGCTACTAACAATCTTCTTGTTTTCCTTTCAGTTACTTGGGGCATTTGGGGGGTTTTTGTTCCTCTCTCTCTCTCAGGTTTCTTACGGTTCGCTCTCTCACTCTCCTGAATTCACTAAAAAAGAAGGGTTAGGTTTTGTTTTCCTGATTTGTAATCGTTTGGTTGTTTGTTTTTCAGTCTTTGGTTGCTTGCTTGCGGCAGCTAAGCTCGAAGAATGGAACCGGAAACATCAGAAGAAACCGTGGTGGAGAAGGTAAAAATATTGGAAACAAAACACTAGAACTGTATGAATTGTTGCAACTATGAATGACCTTTTGATTGATTACTCAAATTGTGCAAGAGTTTCATTTGAGCATACTGTTTGTAACAAGTTTTTCCCAAT
The DNA here is from genome assembly GCA_003290165.1 of Berberis thunbergii. Lineage (NCBI taxonomy): Eukaryota > Viridiplantae > Streptophyta > Magnoliopsida > Ranunculales > Berberidaceae > Berberis > Berberis thunbergii. Next base: position 148,307 of record QNQO01001724.1, read on the forward strand.
TGATTGCAAATTCTTGAATCACCGTTGCCGCTGCCCTCGAGATGGAAGGAGACGCACACAAGGATGCCCAAACTAATTCTTGAAAATACACCTTTTGGAGGTGGTGAGGGAAAAAAAAAAAAAAAAAGGGTTTTACTACCATGGGGAGGACTTCCTTAGTTTTCATTATAAATTAAGGACACTATTACGTTAAATTTTTTTTTTTTAATTCGCTTGAGTTGAATTTTCAGAGAAATTACGGATTAACACTATAGACAATGCGCCATAGTTTCAACCCATTTTGCCACTGGTACTCAAGATATGTGTATAAGTATGTCATTAAATATCTTGATAAACGGTCTTGGACAATGGGTGCTAGCACTTGTAGGGGTGGGCACGGGATGGGAAAAACCTCATCCTGTCTTCGTCCCATCCCAAACGGGTTTGGGACGGGACGAGATCAGCGTGCTAATCTGGAGAATACATTTTGAGTCTGCCATTCAGTTGAGTCTGCTGTAAGGCAAATCCTGTTAAGTAATTCAATGCTGGAAATTAAAAACGATGGAATTTTCTACATGTCTATATTGCATTTTGAATTTTAACAAATAAAATTCTACTTCAAAGCCGCATGGGACTTACTGCTTCTTTTACATCTCATCCAGAAGACCTGAAGCCTTCAAAATATAGTCCATTGCTCATGCAAATACTTGTTCTATTTATGCTTTATATATAAAAGATGACAAGCGCAGCTAAGTTCAATTATGAACTCTGATACGTACAACTTTCAAGAGGAGTGCATTATTGTAAACTAATTTTAACTACCATCTATCAGAAAGCGGTGAGACCATAATACTATGAGCAAGACTAGGTCACTAAAATTTGCAATATGTTCCCCTTTGCATAGGCAGAATCTAATTTAATGCATAAGAGGCTTGCTACTTGGGGAGTGTCGATTACACCAATCTCAAGGACCGCGTAGAGGAAGGGTGCAAATTCTCAAAGTTCAACTAAAATCTTTGTTCTTTTTTAGCTATTCCAGATTAACGATGATCAACATAAAGATCAAATCCCAAAGAGGAAACATGTCTTTCTTTCCTATGATCGTATACCTTGTATCATAAATTTATTTAAACGATTTATTTATACCATATATTTCAAATCATCTACTTTCATAGAAACAAGTGAATAACCACAAGCTGTGTAAGTTACATTCATGCCTCAGCTCTTATTGCACTTTAGGCATCAAAGTGCGTCACCTCGAGAATCCATGTTAGAAAACATTATTTCTTAGGCACTCCATACATGCTACTATCACCAATTAAAATTTTCATATTTTCTCTGCAGAATATGATGAGATTAATTGTCACTTACAAAACTAACCTAACTATGATTTACTTATTTATCATCATAACCGAAAAGCAAAGAAAAAAAAATTGTTCATATGTTGCATGATATTGGGGGAAAGAATGCATTCCACAATTACTGATGATATCTATTCAAAGCACTGAGTTTCAAGGAAACTAGCTGCATTAGGATATGAGATATTTTACTAGACAGAAAATTTCAGTAGGTTTATGCTAAAATCAGCTATATGGATTAAAATTCACAATGCAATATTAATAATTAATATTAATTAATTAGTTCGGGACGAGACGGGATTGAAAATCTTCATCCCATCCCATTCTAGATCGGGACGGGATCGGGATGAAATTATTCAATCCCATTAAGACCCGGAAAAATCGGGACAGGACGAGACGGGATCGGGACGTGAACGGGATCGCAGGATGGGATGCCCACCTGTAAGCACTTGTGTCAGGCCCAAGGTGGGCCCTCGCTTGCTTCACGATATTAATAGAAAAATCATCTTTATCCCATTTAATACGTTTCTCGAGGCACACATGTAAAAAAGATTTGAAACTGTGACACATTGTTTATGATGTTGGTTTTTAATTTTTTTCAAAATTTCAGCTCAAACGAAACTCAATTGATATAGTTTTTATTTAGTCATGTGTAATATCCTTAATTTACAACGAAAGCTGAGAGTGTCTTCTTGGGTTAGTAAAAATCATATTTTGTCCATAATATGCCAATATATATATATATATATATATATATATATTTTTTTTTTTGTGTTGCACAATGAGAGAGATTAAAAGTGGAAAGAGGGGCCTTCTTGATGTAATCCCTTACCATTTTAAAGAAATCACGCGGGGAGCATTTAAGTTAACTCCAAAAGGGGTTAAGTTCCAGTTGTACCATTTCTTACCGAAAAACCCATTCTTTCAACTCTCAAGCATGCTCCACAAACGCCCAACTTAGTGTTTCAAATATGTTTTAAAAAATAAGTTAAAAACTATCATACAGATGGATTTTTACTTCTCTACCTAAATATTCTCATTCAAGTGTGGAAGAGTTTATTTAAGCACAACTTAAAACAGCAATAGTACCGATGAACATCAATGTACATAGATTGCATGAATGTTTTATTTTCCTACTTTTTCTTGAATCAGGAAACTCCAAGGATGCCGGGAATGGTAAACTGGGGAACAGCCACAGTTATTGGAATGTTTGCTGGGATGCTGCATGGAGGTAGCAGGGAGGCAGCTGCATCTGTTGTGAGTTGACTGTCCCCTTGAAACTCATTTACTCAGCTTGTCTAATTCAATATTTAATTGCTATGTTTTTATCTCCACACTTCCTCACTTGATCCACACAAACAGCTTTGGAGAAGGCTTTAGACTACTTGAAATCAAATGCTTTAGTATTTGTTAAGACCCCTCTGACCCCCCCATCCCCTCCCCAACCCAAAAAAAGTTGACGAGTAAAAGAAATCAATCCATATTTTTTTTATCAACCAAACACAAAAAATACGTCTTTTACTAGGATCCAGAATTATGCAAACAGACTCCTATTTCTGTTTGTTTAATTTCTCCAATGGTTGGTTCAGCGTTTTCCGCTTTCTTCTGCTATCTATTGTGGCATGCTACTTTGAGAAGAAAGCATGGTACGAATGGCTGAGCAGTTTTTTTTTTGTTTTTTTTATTACAAGTTTTATATGGCTGCATATTTTCCTGGTGTAGTCCAAGAGAGTGCTTTTTTGGTAAATGTTAATTTGAAATGTATATGAACAAATAAAAGATCCAAACCTGATTATGATGATGGTTTGTTATACAAAATATGAGTTGCATAAGCCATAAAGAAGAAAATGTCATCATGGAGGGGATGGAAAATCTTTGCATTGGCTATGACTTGCCAAATTTTAGGATATGTTCATTTTTTTTATAGAATCTATGAAGCACAAACACTTCAAAAAATTCACTGTAGAAGTGTCAGACAACTATGTGGACCCATCTCACACATGCCTCAATTTCCAAATTGTGAATCATTGAGAAGCACAACGAGTAAGATTATCCATATGGTACACGAAACCTCATAATGGCCAATCACACCAAAGGTTAAAATCGTTAATCGACTAACCAAATGCAGTTAACCATCGACTAGTCGGAGAAGTGGGGACGGCTAGTCGGTGACTAACGATTGACTAGCCCAGACTCTAGACTTGTCAAGTGATGAACGTTGACGGAACTAACAGGTATTAACCAAACTTACAGTATGGACAATCCTCCATAACTAGAAAATTCCATTGTGGACATTCCTCTATGACTCCGTGAGCAAGGAATCCCAAGTTCACCAATTGACATTGCCACATAGACCATGATGGTCGCACGACGAGGACATTTCTTCCACTGCAATGTGAATCCCAGTTACAGATTTATGAAATAAATATAATTGTCATGCACATTCCAAGGTATGCAACCTTTCCCACTTGTACTTGCACACTTCTTGAGCTCTAAAGTGACTTGAGTGTTGGACTGGCTTTGTTGGTATACCCCTAGCTTGTCTAGCACCACTACTTCAAGGAATTCCTAGATCCACCAATCCGAACTGAAGGTAGAATTTGCCCCAACAAACATGTTGGGGTATATTTCTTTAGAAGTGTCTGAGACATTTTTGGGCTAGGTAGCCATGATTAGGAGATGTGTGCAATTTTTTTTTCTTCCAAATTGAGTAACTTTATGACTTAGCTTATGAATTTACGTTGGAGTTATTAGCTAAATGACTTGATTTTTTGGTATATTATTAAGATAAAAATACTTAAAACAATTTCCTTCATAATATCAACTATAAATACAATATCCTCACGTCCTTTTTTTTTTTTTGAAAATTTTCATATTGCCGTGTCCAACATGACACCCCGCTGCCATATCTGTGCTTCCTAGCATAGAGTCCGATTCCATGGAATGTGTCAAAGCCTTTTTTGTGATCCTTATCAACCTTAAGTTTTTTTTGTTTTTTGTATTTTACCATATGTATTTGTAGTTCTAAAAAAATATGGGAATTGAATTCTATAGGGGGAGTCTAGGAAGGTCAAGAAGTTATGGTTCCAGATAAATGGAATTGGATTATCATCTTCAACCTCTCTTCATTTCTATCTCCTCTATTCACTTCCCTTTCCTTATGATGATTCCTTGGAGTTAGATTCATGGAAAGAAACCTACCAAGAAAAAAAAATCAGTTCTAAAAATATTTTGTTATTATGACAGAGCAAGGATGCAGAAGTGATGTTGAAGCTGGGAAGCACACCCGACAAACGTGAGCAATACCGGTTAATGAGAGATGCCATGGAGAAAAGATTTGTTCGAGTCGCTCGAGGGTCAATAGTTGGTGGGGTCCGCCTTGGATTGTTTACTGGTTCATTTTGTGGCTTACAAAATCTGTTTGCCGAGAAACGCAGTGTTCATGATGTTTACAATTATGTTGCAGCTGGCTCAGCTACTGCAACAATCTTCGGCCTTGTCAGTATGTAATTGCAACTCCTGTCATTGTTACTCTTTTCTTCATGTATTATTTTCCCTTAGCAAGATTAAATTATATATATTAGGCACTTGGGAGGGTGGGTTGCAAATCGATAGAAGAAAATCTTAAGCACTATGCAGGCTACTTTATCAGACATTACTTGCCACTCGGGTCCAGGAACAAGTAGCTAATCATAAAGTTACTCAGGGCAGTAACCCAACTGGGGTTTTTCCACTTTCTAAGTAACATTTAACTAGTAAAAAAGGAAGAAGATGAGTTACATATCCACGCTTATATTACTATAAAAGGACAAGCCATCATATAGCATGGCACAAGCACAAAATAAAGGCAAACAATTTTCAAAGAAAAAAGTTCTCAACTACAGTAGAATACAAACTAATTGAGTTACGAATGCATCTAAAGTGGTGGCAAAACATAAGTACATGAATTGTGAACATGTCCCTAGACTCCTCTTCATCATCCTTGTTAAGAATCATCATTATTCTACTCCTTGTCTCTCACATCATCAACTCCCACTCCCACTTGCCTTTTGGCTTAAAAAAGAAAAAAGAAGTGTTCCCAGTTTGCCAACTCAGTTGACTTGAACGAGAACTCGGGGAGGTAAAGTGCCCAACAATATTCGCTCCAGGTTCTTGTCATGAGTACTCAGCTAGCACTTATCGAGTAAACTGCGTAGCTTCTTAGTCCATGTAGTGATTAGCATTAGGTCTCCATCCAATGCTTCTGTCATTACTCCCGATGTAAAAAAGACACTGACATGAGCTTCACAATGTTTCACGTCACTTGATATTTGTGTTACATGATTGTGATTTTCTTTTAGTAGAAGGCAGTCCATTCTTACTCTCGAGTGTTCTATTTTTGTTGCAAATATTTTGGACTAGTTAATCAATAAAGGATTTGATTCTCATATTGTATTTCGTCAATGGTTACTGAATTCAGCATGTGAAAATAGCATTCAGTTAATGAGATTATATTCTGATGCAAATAGAGTCACTGCTCGTGGCCCAAAACTCACTTATCAAAGTGAAAACTGTACCCCAATTCACACACCAATTCTGAAAGTAAAAACTGTGTTACTGTACCCTAATTCTAATTACACGATTATGATACTTGACTTTTGTTCTTTTCTTTTTCAGTGCCAGGATCTCTCTCTTGGCGAGCAAGAAATGTGATGATGGGTTCAGTTTTGGGCGCCGTGTTCGGTTTCCCTCTGGGTAATATGTTTGTAGCTTCACGAAAAACTGTATTTCAAAATCAGGATAAAACTTGAAATATTATTCAAATGAAAAACAATGATTGTTTTGAGTTCTCTTTTGAGTTGGATGCATTGGTTTTTAATATTAAGTTTGATTTTATTATCAATTTGGAACAGGCTCACAAGTCATTATTCAAAAATAAAATTGTATTACGTCGTATATGTAGGAGTCTATTTATCTTGGAAAGCTACTAGCATTTTTTTTTTTTTTTTTGGTCTTTTAGAAAAGAGTGGTATAAGTATCACCCTTATGATACGATGTACTTTTCTATAGTTAGGAACCATAAAAAACTTAGAATATGAAACTCAGTAAAAGTATTTTTGTTTGCAGGTTGGCTTCATTTGAAGCTTGTGGAGAAAGTAAATGAAGAATATTTGAAGCTTGTGGAGAAAGCAAAAGAAGGATCAACAAGTGGAGTCGGTGCTACAATCGAGAGGCTTGAGGGGCAACTGAGCAAATAGATCTAAAGTTGTATCTACGGGCAGAAGTCATATATCATCATAATCCATGGAAGGCTAAAAAGAATGAGACTAAGAAGCATATCATCTCCGATCAGTTTAAGTTGTATGTACTTACTTCCAACTCCCATCCAGATTTTCAGAATGTGGTAGTTTTTGTAGATCCTTTAGGCAGAAAAGTATGTCGATATTCACTTTTTATTTCCTAGTGATAAGGTAAAAAGCGATAAGATGTATGTTGATGTATCCACATTTGGCTTCGTTCGACTAATGGGATTCTGTTGTAAATAGTTCTAATATGTTCTTTCTTTACACTTTAAGCACGCAAGTAGTACATGCTTGGGGAAAAAGCAGTGTTCTAAAAATCGGCCTAGGGGTTAGAGAAACGCCCAGATTAATGGCTAGGCGGGGTCTGGGCGGGGTCTGGCAGTCTAGGCTGTCTGGGCGAGTTTTTTTATTATTATATTTTTTTTAATAAGGCTAATTATGTTCTTGTTTTATTTTTCGTTTATATTTTTTGAAAATCAGTATATGTCTGAATGTAGCAAATAATGATTACTTAATGGAATTCTCAAAGGTTTTGTCGGTACCAATTTTAGTAATGTAAATTTTATCAAATACGACTGAGGTGATTCAAGCAATTTGAAGAAAAATAAAAAAGTAGGTTTGGATATTTGTTCACAAATTCAACTTTGAATAAAATATTCATGATCAATTTCAGTCATTTGAATTTTAATAAATTTTGTTCATGATTGGTAATTTTTCATGTTTTTAAATTTTGCACATGTATTTTGGCATTAAATTGGATGTAATTGATAATGTATCATGTTTAACTTTTGTAAATTATTAAAGTTATAATACAAAACCTAAAACTGCCTAAGTGACGCCTAGGCCTCTAAGTGCTAAGCACCTGCTCACCGCCCGTTTACCACCTAGCGCTTTTTAGAACACTGGGAAAAAGCATTACTCTGATTGAGCTTGTTTTCTAACCTGCATGTATTTTAGGGAGACTCTCAAGCAGCAGAAAATTTTCATTTTTTGGTGCTTTGTCAGACCTTTAGGGTTTGGTATAATAGCATGCTGGCTTAGGACTTTTGATCAGCTCTTAAAATTGACTATTCACTGTAACTTACAACGGTGAAATTTGAGTTTGTTCATACTTCCGTCAGGTAAACTCCAGGATCCAAGAGTGATTCGTGTGACTGTGTTGTATGATTTGTGTTTTCGTGTGTCTAGATAATTGTCCCTGTTTGCGAATATGCTCGGGTGATGGAGAACTCATCAGACAATACAGTCTGTATAGTTCTAGTTTTAGCACAGCACATTAAGCAGCCAACTTACCCATTTATGTCATGTATTCGACCTTTTAGGATTACGATTTAAGTCATTTTTTGTATAGCTATATTCATAAATATATAGATGGATGGTTGCTGCTGATGAGTGGCCATAATCGCGCCTTTGCTGCCCGATTCACTTGTTGTTTCTAGAGGAATCTTTGTAAGTTTCTTTTGCTCGTCCGCTTGTTGTCATTGTGATCCAGCGCATTAGACTCTGATCGCTTTATCGCTAAAGTGATGGATCTTTTACTTTCATATAGAACCTTCAGCCACCATCACCCAATTTCTTTATGTTTCTATTTCTGCACTAAGACTGGACATGAACACCAGACCAACCTTTTTCTGTATTTTCTTATAACAGTGAAAGCTCCTTACCTTTCAATTGAAGAATGGATGGAGAATACAAGTTGTCTGGTGACATTTAAGTACCAATATATAAAGTAAAGAAAGAAAGAAAACTATAAGCACTTGTGTGCTCGGAAGCTACTACTAGTAGTAAATATTTTGGCTTTTGAACAATAAAATACTTGGGAATCAAAAAAGCATTTTTTCAACTAGGAAGTATTCCATGAAAGATGACATGTGGCAAGTTCATGACCTATGTTATTCAATGGTTCTTGTTTTTTAACTAGTAATTTCTAACATTTTTTGGTCAATGGGGGCTCAAAAGAGCCAATTTTTATGGGTGGGAGGTGGGGGAAGGCTTTGATGAACATGTGAAACCCACTTAGAATAAGAAGACTTTTATATCCAAGGTGGAATGGAGATGCGTATTTGTTAAGCATTTACTTAATTCTTATTGGGTTGGTCCAAAAAGTTTGGCATACAGGGAGCGGTATGGGTAAGACCTTGACTGTGTAAGATGGCGATATCGTATGAAATATGGTTCATGTAATAAAACAACGCATTAATGTATCAATGTTATTTGAACAAGAGAATAAATTGAGATGTTTTGTGAGTCATGGACAATTACAGATATAAAGACTCAACTCGATTCACATGGTATGACACTGTAACAGCTTTGTGTGGGCAAATTATGAAGCTAACGGACTATTTTATATGGGAGGGTTCTGAGATTGACAGCTCCGTATATAAGAGAGGGTCAAATCAACTCAAGAGGTTAGCTCGATTTTATCCAAAGTCAAGGGGTGTCTCCCAAATACCAAAATCAATGTCCTTTAACAATCCAAATAACAAACATCCCCATTTGTCCTTACCAATCAAATTCCAAAAAAAAAAGCTGATGAAATCAATTTTGGATCCATTTATTTACGTACTCAATTTACCGACATCAAGTAATTGACGAAGAAGAAATATAACACAAAACCCAGACAGAAAGCCACACTAATAGCAGAAAAGTCTTCATCTCTGGGCGCTTACTTCCACTCTTTCTTCCTTCACCAACACTTCTCTCTCAATCAATCGGAAGCCCAAACAAGCAATCAAAAACCCATTTTGAGTGCTGTTTTCCTTTTCATTCAATCTCCTCTCTTTCCTCCTCAAATTGGGTGCTCTGTTTTGACTGAATTAATTGAAATGAAGGATTGGGGATGGCAAAGAATGGGAATTGAATGGTTAAGATGAGTTGTTTTGAGACAAGGAGCAATTTTATAGCCTATATAGATCCCATGCAACATGGATGAATTGCCTGGGTCTTTGGGTACAAGTGCTAGCTTTTCGTTGCGATTGGGGCAAACAATCTTCTCCTCTGCTTCTCTTCTTTTCATGTCTTTGGGTGTTCAATTCTATAGCTATACTGCTTTCTGGTAAAACATTTTTTATTTATTTATAAGAATCTCAAATACCCATTTTTATTTTTGTAAATTCTTATAGAATTCTGTGGGTTTTGTGAAGTTTATGAGAATTTGTGTGACCCCCTTTGGTAATTATATTTAATTATTGTAGTGATAAGATTGTGAGATGATTGATGATTAAAAATGCCAATGTTTTGTGGTTTGCCAAATTGGACTTCATTTATTTTGGCTATTGGTAACTCTATCCTAACAGTTGTTTGTGTCTGATGACATTTTTATCCTCAACAGCTACTTGGTGACTATCATGGGTTTGGTGATTCCATGGAGTTTCACATTGGCGTTGGTGGATGGATACTCAGTCCTTGTTGGTTACCCTCTTCGGCAACCAGGGATACTTTTAATCGTCGTCATGGGAGATTGGGTGTGTATCTAATGATCTACTCATAACTCTATACATTTTATCTGCTACTTGTTATTGACTACTCACTTATGCTGGTGTTCCATCCAATGCAGGTGCTATCGATTCTCTCATTGGCTGCTGCTTGCTCGACGGCCAGTGTTATAGATCTACTAGTACAATTTGATGGTGCGTTTTGTCCTGCAAAGTTATGCAGTAGATATAAACTGTCTGCTGCAATGGCATTTTTGTCTTGGTTTTTGACTGCCGCATCATCTCTTTTCAATCTTTGGCTTCTCTCATCCTTGTGATTTTTCATTTGTGTCACTGTATTATCAGTACAAAATTATGCACAATATGGAGAACGTCCATTATTGTTCATTCATTATAGGATGTTATGTTCTTCAAATAGTTGGAAATTATCTCATTTCATTGCAGACAGTGTTCATTTATGTTTGTTTGGGCTCAATGAAAATGAATAGAAAGCAATCAAAGCATGATTATTGTAGACAAGCGCGCTGCAAGCAGGATGAGTGACACACCAAAGCATGGAAGAAGAAGAAAAAAAAAATTCCGCGTTAAAGATTTGTTGTGATCTTGAATTTTACAATTGTTACGTAGCGTATATTACTGAAAGTTACGAAGTTATCATAAGAAAATAGCGTTCTAACGAATTGACTTGGTAGACAATGCACTATTTAAATGTTTCTCTCAGTTTTTACATATATTTGAAGAAAAGGTTTAGCAGGATGAGGCATTTGGCCAATAGCATAACAATTCAACGGTTAGAGTTTGACGGATGGTACCACTAGGTCATGGGTTTAAATCCGACATCTTTATCTGTTTATGTTGTGTTGACCAGTTCTGGTCTTTAATGAATTCTGGAATCCTATAAAAACTTTTGCTTACCTTGAAAAAGGGACGAGGCATTTGTGAAACTCTGGCATTGCCACACTAAACAGATTGAATCAATGTAGTTGAATTTAATTGTTGATGCTATCAGGCATTATTACATCTCTTGATATACAGGACATGACCAACACAGACACATTGCTCTTGAAGTCAGCTGAAGTGAACATGTCTCCGAAGAATCCAAGTTCTGGATACTCGTTCCATTCCGTGAGTACTGACAATAAGGTTGAGTAAGCGTCTTTGCGCCTTCCTACAAGTACAAGGTTGTATCCGTTCTCCATGGATTGGATCACATTTACTATGCCAAAACTATCTTCTACGAGTTCTTCTTTGTACTGATTGCGTTCAACGCCCAAATAATAATGTCTGTACTCATCGATTAAGTTGTTATCATTTGTCATGTCAGCTGGAATAATTCGATGCACACACAAGCAAACATCAGGATGTCTAGCCATGCGCATTGCATAACACAAAGCTTCTCGATCATCTTCACCACCTAAAAAGATAACACCAATATTGTAAGCTGACATCCAGTTAGAAATAGCATTCATCCCACGATTCAATCTCCCACGGTCAATAAGTATCCCCACTGTACATGGTGCATTATCAAGCACCTTTTTATTGATATTCCTGCACTTGGATGATTCTGAAGTTCCGTCGACATCCCTTTGTTTATGAAATGGGAGTACTATTAAAGAAGTTCTCTTATTAAGTGCCATTATGCATATTTCGTCGTGGGCTGATACAAATGGTGTGATTGCCGTAAAAGGTTGTACAATGACAACACCATTATTCTGTTTCTCATAGATCCTAAAGCTATTGATGATGTGATCTGAAGAACTTGGCTTGCCAAATGAATTTTTACTGGGTTTACGAGTGATGAGGATTGGGCTAGAACGACCAACAAGATGAAGAAGATAGATAGCAATACGACTTTCTCTACTCGGATTAGATGCATCAAGAAGGTTGATTATGGTAGGCACAGACGCTTGATCATAAACACAAACTAGAGCTTGAAATTCAACATCGGCTTTAGCATTTTGAATTGTACGCTTCTTGTTAACAAAGTAACTCTTTGATGGATCATACAACCAATACACTAGAGGTGAGATAATAGCTGTTAAAATCAATGAGTTCACCACCAGCCATGTAAAACATGTATCTGTAGTGTACTGCAATTCATGGAACAGAAGAGTTTTCACAGTTAGCAACATGAAGTAAAAAAGATGATAGTTGTGCACAATTTTTTTAAAAAGATTATACCTGGATTGAATTTACAAGACTATAAATTGCAATATCGAATACCCCGTGAGAGGACAATATTAGGCCAAGCAGGAAAGAATCCTTAATGTGTATTCGGTGAAAAACGCAAGGAACTATAGTGCCTATGAGCTTCCCAAGCATACCAAGTGAACTTAGGAGACTAACTGGTATCCATCCCGTAGAATTACCAGCAAAACTAATATTAGTCTTCGAACCAACGTCAAAAAAGAAGATTGGCAAGAGCAATCCTGAAATTACAGAACCTAGTTCATCTTCTAAAGCCGAACCAACTGGTGGACCTTCAGGTATAGATAAACCCAATATAATTGGTCCGAAAAACCAATGTTGGCCAAACCATTCGCCCATCAATTCACTTGCCAAGACCATAAGAAATATCGCGAATAAATGAATTTCCTTGATACTTTCACCTCGAGGAGTATGTTTGATAATCCAAAGGATGAATTTCCGCAACACAGTTGTTATGAATAAGATTTGAATAAACATAGAACATAAGAAACCAACCCATCCATCTGCATCTAGTCCAGTGTTTTGTTTCACAACAATGACGATTGTTAGAACAATCCAACTACATAACCCACTTATTGCCGATACAGAACTAGCTAAATATCCAACTTCTGTGTTTAGGATCTTAAGATCTGCCAAGAAACAACTTACGACATGAAATGAAGTTGAAGACTCTAATGTTGCAGGTCGCCGTATATGGACGTCAAAGATCCTATCAAAATGACCCCACACCTACCGCGCCAATTCTCCGTCTAGAAAAAGGTGCTTCAAAGATTCTTGCTTTGGCGAACTACAACAACGGCATCTAGATGCCAGGCTGAAATCACATCTGTATAATTTCCCATCCACTGACACCCCTCTACGGAGTAATTTCCAAACAAAGACTGATATTCTGGAAGGAAGAAGGTCTTGCCAAAGCATTTGACTAAGTGCACTGATCCTCCCATTTTTCCGTAGCAGTTCATAGGCCAACTGAATGGAAAAAAGTCCATTCATATTTGGAACCCACACACACGTGTCCTTCTCATGGGCATCATCACGTAATTTGTCTGCAAAAAGATCACGTGCCAAGCTTCTAAGGTCTGGATGAACCAATTCAAAATATTTCAAAATCACCTCGCTGACTGAAGGCCAAAAACCTTGATTTAACATTGCCGCCGATCGCTTGAAAGAAGACACCATGTTCCAGTTTTTCTCAAAGAAACTGATATCCCTCATGCCAATACGCCAAAGCGAGTTACTCAAAAGAAACAGTCTCCCAAGCATGATCTCTTTAAAATAAAGGAGAAGACCCACCTTTGACAGGTTGACTATTCAACGCCATGCCTTGTATCCAGTATTTGCTTCTCATAAAAGAATCCCATAAAGAGTCTGAAGTCAGTAGTCTCCAAAGAGCCTTGATTCGAAAGGCCTTCATTACGACCGTCAAGTCTCTAACTCCCAAACCTTCTTCCGCCTGAGGAAAGCAAATGTTATCCCATGACACCCATTTTTTCTTTAGACGGCCTTCACAGTCCCCCCAAAAGAAGTCCGCCATCAAACTGTTAATTCGAGATAAAACTGTATTTGGTACATACATGACACTAAGAATATAAATAGGAATCGAACTAAGAACATATTTGATCAAAATTAATCTGCCTCCTGGAGATAACAATTTTGCCTTTCATCCCTGAATACGAGCCTGAATCTTAGTAATTAAATCTTCAAAGTATGAAATTTTAACTCTCCCTTGGAACACTGGCCCACCCAAATATTTCAACGGGGCAGCATGAAATTGGAAATCTGTATAACTCTTTAATGCCACAATGCGCCCCGCTGCTGCCTTGTCATCTAAAGTAAAAGAACTTTTGCCTTCATTAATTTTCTGCCCCGAGGCTGACAGTACCGTCGCAAGAACTCCATGCATCCCATGACTGAGGATTGTCTGGCATTTAAAAAAATAAGAGTGTCGTCTGCATATAGAAGATGAGAGATAGGGCTGCAGTTCCTGGGAGTATAATAATACCCAATTTTGTCATTCTCAAAAGCTGCTTTCAATCCCCTACTCAAAACTTCAGAGGCAATAATAAAAAGAAACGGCGAAAGAGGCTCTCCTTGCCTTAAACCCCTAGTGAATCGAAAAAAACCTTTGTAGACTCTCTGTAGCAGAATCGAAAATCCACAAAAGACCACACAGTTGGAGATGAGGTGACAGAATCTACCATTAAATCCAAATTTTTTAAGAACTGCAAGCAAAAAGTTCCATTCCATTCTATCATATGCTTTCTCCATGTCAATTTTCAGCATCACATTACCTCCAATAACCTTCCTGTTAATGTCTCTAATCAATTCCTGCACCAGACCAATATTTTCACCAATGAATCTGCCTTTAACAAAAGCCCCTTGCTCCTGAGAAATCAACCTTGACAAGATATCTACCAGCCTATTGCAAAGGATTTTACTGAAGATTTTATAAATCACATTGCACAGACTAATTGGGCGAAAATCAGAAAAAGAAACTGGATTCTCAGTTTTAGGAATCAAGGCCAAGAAGTTCGTCGAAAAGGATGACGACATTACCTCCCCTTCAAAAAATTGTATAGCTGCCTCCCAAATGTCCATGCTCAAAAATTCCCAACAAAACTGAAAAAAATCAGCCGTAAATCTGTCCGGCCCTGGCGCACTATTTTTGGGTATGTTAAAAACAACATCTCTAACTTCCACCAAGGAAGGTCGTTTAACCAAAAGCTCGCATTGACCAAGTTCCACCAACTTCGGGATACAATTTATCAAATCTGTATCTTCCATACAATCACCCTGAAAGGACAACATAGTAGCAAAAAACTCATTGGCGCTGTCAAGAATCTCCCCTGGTTCCGAAATAACTCTACCGCACAGTAAAGTAATCTGATGATGGCTCGCCGCTTCTGTTTGGACTTGGTAGAAGCAAAAAAATACTTAGTGCAGGCATCCCCCTCCTTGAACTCTTTTTCACCTGATTTTTAATCTAGTAAAGCTCTTCCTGTTTGAGAGCTAATCTGTACTCTGCCTGACATCGGTGTAAATTGTAGCAAGCCTGTACATCTCAATTAGCATCAGCATTTAGACCATGAGTATTGTTATTTGCAAAACCTGCCAAGAGTGTTGTTTCCCACTGTTGTATTTCATCTTCTAATGCTCGGATCTTGTTGAACACATTGCCAAAGACCGTTCTATTCCACTGTATAAGAGCTCATCTTGGCCAGGACCTCTGTCAAACTGTCTAGCACTGTCGACTGCCCCAATCCTGCCCCTACTTCCTGTGTTGCTCCATGCACAATGGACTGCGTCCCGAAGTAGACGGGCAAATGCGCAGAGTCACCCACTGCAACCAAAGCCTGCACTGTCTTGGCTGCATCAGCGATGGATCCGTGATCAGACTGGACCCGAGGAGAGCACTGCATCGTGGGCTGGGTGGGACTATGAGCAGGCGCCAGCCTTGGACTGGCGGAATTCACGGGGACGTCGTGAGCAAACTGTAGCAAAACCATACCTGGAGCTCCTGCTGGATCTCTGGGCCTGGGTGACGCTGAGGTGCGCAATGGCTGATCCCGAGGGCACCAATTATTCATCTCTGATCCAGGTTGCGCTGAGGTGCGCAATGACTGATCCAAGGCAGCTACTGTCGCTGATCCAGAGTGCACCAACTGATCCCCGCTAGAAACGTCTTGCGACTGTGCCGCAATGGGAAGTTCCGAGCAATTATTGACATTTATCATGGCTTCGGGTTTTTTGGACCCTGAAATTTCATCATCTGTTGGCTGTGGCAGCTGTTCTTGAATTCCAAGAACATTTACAATTTTCGATGTTGTGTACCCCGCCTCTAGAAGGCATTCTTCCGTAGTTTCTATAACCTGCTCATCACTCACGGGAACCATTTTCTCACTCTCATCTGCAACTAAATTATCAGTAAGCGGCTCAAATTTGTTTGACAAAACCACCTTAACCGGATCCCTGGCCACCGACCTCTGCTCACCTGCTTCCTCATCAATTTCCATCCCTTGGCTGTTCTTTGCTCCACCTGGTCCACCTCCCTCCACTCGCTCGTTTCCTCGCCCACTTCCTCGACATTTAGAATTTTTGTTGCAAATTATATCATTGTGAGAAATCACTGTCATGGAACCCAACACGCATGCATACCACGTGCAAGAAAGAGGTTCAATTTTAAGTGAAGGACATTCTTATCCTAATGGGAGTTTCTATATGTATTTGACTATTTGATTCGATTACACCAACTCTTTGTTGCACCAATTTGAGATATTTTGATTTTGTTGAACAAACTTACAATATGTACCACCAACATACCATTTATCAATAAAAACTATTTGTTGGTGAAATTTTGTAATTGGTTGCTTGTATCATTATTAAACCAACCATTATTGATTTGTCCAAAGGTATACCAGCTGAGTTGGTAGAGGTGTGACGAATGGTATCACATGTCATACGTTCGAGTTCGATTGGCGGCATGGGATGGGGAGGGTTAAGGGTAAAATAAAAAACCATGATTGATTTGAACATATAAGTAAAAAATCAAATCTGGTTTTGAATGAACTCACTTGAAAGTGGAGAATAATGCAATTAATGTGTTCATCAACCATAAAAGGGGCTGATAAAAACCAATACCTATTAAAAATAACTAGATTTAAAAAATGAAAAGTGACTACATTAATCTGCAAACTACATTTTTTTAACATTTTTTTTTTCAATCCCTTAACCCCTCCCCCAAATGTCACAGACATGCATGTTTCAAACCATAGACCTCTGATTCCATCCGCCACAAGTTGGTACTCGATTGACCAAACTACATTTAAAACATATAAAAAAAATCCTACACATAAAAATTGCAATAGGAATCATCCATGCAAATTTCCCAATCAACAACACGAGTAATGTAGTTTTGATTTAAGGTTATCAAACGTTGGAGGCATTGAGGAAAAAAGTCGGGGTGCACGTAGCAACACTCATCCTAATGATTCCAAGCAAAAACAACAACAAACATTTCTTTCCTCCCTCAACAATTTCACGATTTAAGTAAACCCCCAATCCACGCCGTCATAATCTTACGCCGTTAACTCTTTGCCGCTAAAGTAAAGTCACAGTTTTCATTTGTTAAAAGCAAAGCCAAACCAAACCAACAAGTTTACAAGATACTCTCACCGTCAAATATCCATCATTTCAAATCTCGAGAAACTCCAACGGTCTGCACTCTTCACTCTACACCAATTTATCTAAGTTAAGTGAGATTTAATAGACTTTCTTCTTCTCTTTCAATCATTCAATCGATTTGGTCGATAAAACCTAGCGAAATCTGACGCAATCGGAACAGAGAAGGAGCGAGTCGACCACCCGAGAACGATCGAGTCGGCGATTGTGGTTCTCGAGATCAGCGAATGAGCGATTTCATCATGTGTAGTGACGAGGAGGAGGAGGATTATTACTACTCTGATCGAGATTCTCTCGGAGGAATTGCGAACGAAGACGACGATGTTACCATGACCTTCTCTTCCAGTGATACGTCTTGTAAGGTCAGCTTCTTTTTTTAGGTTTTGTTGAAACATTGCTTTTGATTTTTTAGGTTCTTTTGATTTACGTGATTAGAATCTTGAAAATGCATGTTTTGGTTATTTATTAGTGATTATGGAGTTTGATGTTTCTTTCTTTCTTTCTTATTTGTGATTGTTCTGTGTATAATTTTGAAGCAAAGGTACTTGCTTTAGGTGTTGGATATTGAGGGAAGTTGGAGTTTTCGCATTTGTTTTCGAAATTTTTTGCATTTTGTAGGTTAGGTATTTGGTATAGAAGTAGAAATCCATGTTTGGCGGATGCAAAAAAATGTAAAGGAGACGGATGAAAGGTGGAAACTTGATCATTAAGAGAAGAAGCTTGTTTCGGTTGTATGCAAAATTTGAAGGTCAAAAGGTACACTCTTGAAGGGGAGTGGAGCTTTGATCTTCGTTTAGTGACTTTGCGCATTCTGATGAATTTATTTGCATTTCTAGGTTTAATTGATTGAGTTTACATTTTGTGAATTTTTCATGGATGAAATCTAGTGTCTGTATGTTTGTGGAGTACGCCTTAGTGAGGAGGTCCTAAAAAGCCTCAAAGGGTATACCTAGTATGTTGCAATGAGACGTGCAAGAGAAAGTGAAACTCTAGTTTGTTCATTCACAATAACCCTAGTTTTTTTAAGATTACGATTAGAACTATCCTCAAAACAAAACTACTCTACTCTTCTCCTAAATATGATTGCTTAATGAAAAGATAAAGTTGCCCTTATTCTTGCTAAGCTCGCCTAATAACATAACATGTTGTAAATACCATCAAGTCGTGAGAAATTGTGATCTTGGTCGGGGTTTCAACTTTCAATTCTCAATAATAGGGATCAGTAGAATGCTATACAATTTAGGAGCTCAACTGCGACTTTGACAGTGTTGGATAGCAATCACATAATTAATGTAATATGGGATGAGCTGCGCAGTTAAAACAAAGTTATAATGCCGATATAACGCTCAATGGAGGTGAGCTATTACGTTATGAGATTATCACGTTTTTGCATCACGACTCCGATATAACGCCGTTATATAGTCATTATTGAGATGATTTTTTTCTTTCAATAACGCCATTTTTTTTTATAATATATAAAAAAAAAATCAGCTATTTCATTATCGATCAAAGAAAATGGATTAGAGCTCGTCGTTGCCGATTGATAGAGAACTAGACATTGCCGGTTGATAGAGGAGAAAAGAAGGGAAGAAGACGAAGAGGCGATCACACTTCTCTTTTGCGATCCCATTCTCATACAAAGGATATTTTTATTTATTAATGTTTTGATATTTATGAATTTAATGTTATGATAATGGTTTAAATTTTTGTCTCTATAATACATCAATACTTTGTGGAGTATTAAAAATATATTTAACAAAATATTCCGTTATATCAGATTATAACCTATAAAGCTCATGGACCGTTATGGGTCCGTTATCCGTTTTAACTGCATAGGAGATGGGTTGAAACTAGTATGTATGATTTAGTAAGTTTGGAGGGAATGGATATAAAGGTGTTAGAAGATGGTAGGTTCCATTTAATATTCTATCATCCGTGGTTGATTGTTGATGTGTGTATTGTGTTGGAATTCTAAATTTGAGGGATAATAAGTTGTTTTTGAGACTATCCACATTCCATGATTCAAATAGATATACTATTATGTTGTTTATTGAGGAAACCCACACACTTGTCTTATACCGTTATGTTTCCTGTGTGTTTCTTGAGCTGCGTTAGAGCAGATTCCTCTTGTGATCAATCTGAAAAGTTTATTTATTTATTTATTTTTGACAAGCATCAGGGTTTGGACTGATGGCTTAGCTAAGATTTCAAATTATTTTGTCTGTGCGTGTTCGTGTTTGTGGGGTAATTTATGTCATCACTCATGTGAAACCCCCAAAAATGGAAGGAACTTGTTTTACTGTAAAATCGTTATTTAAAGGTTCCATTTTTCCATGTAAGATTGCTATCTTTTCACCACCTTGGCCTTCATTGTATCCCGTGTTGAATGCAGTGAAATATTTTTATTGAAAAAAAGGTTCCTTTGCCATTCGATATTGTATACAGGAAGATGATTCCTGCCAAAGTTTGTTTGTTGATGTGTGGGACAACTTGGACTCTGATGGCTGCCAACATGGATTTGGATGAGACTTGTTTGTAGTGAGCAGAGTCGAAGGAAACTAGAACTCATCTCTTTTGTTTGGTGTAGCCTTGACCAAGGCATGTTACATCGTTTCTCAAAATTCTTGTTTTTGTTTGAGAATCATTTTGTTAATGGAATAATTCCATTATGTAGATTAATGACTTTAGTACCATACTGTGGTACTCCCTTTAAGCATTGATATGTTGCTAAGTTTCAGTAACATCATGTAACTTTGAGTGTGAGAGACCTACCCATGGGCTGTTTGTATGTTGAGCGTTATGCTGGTGTTACTTTTTGACATTATTCACTGATATCTTAGGAGATAAGTGAGCTGTAATTTTAAATCTCGTGGATAATCATTATGAAAAGTGAATATTTTGGGCCATGTAATTGATGAAATTGAACTATCAAACAATAAGTTGATTCATAAGGAGCCAAGAATATTAGTATATGCAGAGTTTATCTTTTGTTACACATGTTGACTCAGTTCTGGCACTATGGTTGTTTTGCAGGTAATCACAAAAGAATCTATTTTAGCAGCTCAGGTGAACCCTCACACTCTATTTTCATCCATTATTAAGCCGTTATTATGTTTCTGGATGTAATATCATTTACGTATAAGTATAACCACATGCAGATGGAAGATCTCCATAAAGTAATGGATTTGCTAGAACTTAGCGAGCATCACTCACGGACTTTACTTATCCATCATCGTTGGGATGTTGAGAAGTTGTTTGCAGTGCTTGTGGAGAAGGGAAGAGATTGGTTATTTGCTGAAGCGGGTGTAACTGTTCTGGAGCGTAAGAGTCATCCATCAGCGCATTCCTCATCTAAGGTAGCATGTAATATTTGCATGGATGATATTTCCATAGAGGAAGTTACAGAGATGGATTGTGGCCATTGCTTCTGCAATAAGTGTAAGTCTCATTTTTTTTCATTCAACTAAAACCATAAGTTTCACAAATTTCTCAGCATAAACCCAAATGACCAGCTTGTTGGGTGGAAGTCTCAGAGCCCTTGTAAACCTAAAATCCTAATACGCATGTGGGACGAAGTCCATAACAAATAGTCTCACTTCATTTGTTTTCTTATCACCCATTATTTTATCTTCAGCTGTATTGAGTCAGTATGGTTTTTCTTTTGAGGATTTGATGTGCTTAATTAAAATAAAATTATTCATGACCTTTCTTGTGTCTGAATGAAGTTAACTTAGTGGATGTGTTACTGGCACTCTCATGTCTCATGAGCTTTGTGCTTATCAGGAAAAGAAACATGCACACCATAACACATGCAGCCATTCATCATTCCAACACTAAGTTGTCTTGTCAGTCATAGTTTCATATGATAAGATTTAAACTTCTTCGTCTACCATACCTTTTGTCTATTTACCTTTCTGTTCCATTGCATTTAATATGCATGTCTGTGTTTAGGTTGGACGGAGCATTTTATTGTGAAGATTAATGAAGGACAAAGTAGGCACATCATGTGCATGGCACATAAGTGTAATGCTGTTTGTGATGAAGCTGTTGTCAGAAATCTAGTCAGTATGAGAGATCCAGACTTGGCTGAACGCTTTGAACGTTTTCTTTTGGAGTCATATATCGAGGACAATAAAATGGTCAAATGGTGCCCAAGTGTTCCTCATTGTGGTAATGCGATACGAATTGAAGATGATGAAGTTTGTGAGGTGGAATGTGCATGCGGGCAGCAATTCTGTTTTAGTTGTTCTTCAGAAGCACACTCTCCTTGTTCATGCTTCATGTGGGAGGTTTGGACCAAAAAGTGTCGTGATGAATCAGAGACTGTTAATTGGATTACCGTCAACACAAAAGCTTGCCCTAAATGTCACAAGTCTGTTGAGAAGAATGGCGGCTGCAACCTTGTGAGTTGCATCTGTGGACAAGCTTTCTGGTGAGTGTTCTTTCCATCCCCTTGTTTCTACCAACATCAACGCTTATAACAACCCCCTCTCAACCACCATCCATTTTGGAAAAATAATAAGAAAAATGGAAAGATAAATAAAGTAAAGAGATTATAGCAACTTATGCTGTCATTTGTAGTGTACTTGTTTAAGAGCAACTACAGCTCTTTTAGGGAAACGTTTTGTTTGTATACCTGCTTTCTTACTTTATGAGATGTGTGAAGGTCAGGTTAGATGCAAAAAAGAACCAAACCTACCTATTCTGCTTTTTTTTTTTTCTTTAACCCCTCCCACCTTAGATGCCGCTGGCTGGGTCACCGTGACGTAGTGATATCATCCGCCACTGCTCAACCACTGAGCCATCACACCTTTGGCTTATTGTGTTTTTTCACAAATAGGATATTCAGCATTATATCATGTGATTAGCTCATGCTCCCAAATGACTGAAGCATGCTTGTTAAACCAGATCTAACACAAAAATTAAATGGTTCAATGCTTTGCGAATGGCTCCGAAAGTTGGCACATTGATCGTAGCAGGCACTGGAATCACTTGTAAATATATTTCTTAAACATATTTCCTGATCAAACTACTGTAACTAAAGGGCTATGTGGATCTGTATCTCATCTGACGCTTATTAGAATGCAATGTTTCCTTTATGCTTTCTAAACAAGTTTGTATTTAATTATGATTGTTTTGCATTTCAATTAACAAGATGTTATATTTATTCTTCCATAATACAGTTGGTTGTGTGGCGGAGCTACTGGGCGGAATCATACATGGTCAAGTATCAATGGTCACAGTTGTGGCCGCTACAAAGAAGAAAGAGAGCAGAAAGCTGAGCGTGCAAAGAGGGACCTCTGCAGATACATGCACTATCACAACTGCTACAAAGCTCATACAAACTCTTTTAAACTTGAATCTAAACTAAAAGAAACGATACAGGATAAAGTAGCATGTTTGGAAATAAAGGAATCAATGCTAAAAGATTCTAGCTGGGTAACCAATGGCCTTGACAGACTCGTCAGATCAAGGAGGGTTCTTTCATACTCGTACCCATTTGCATATTGCATGTTTGGTAATGATCTCTTCAAGGATGAGATGACCAAGGAGCAAAGGGACTTGAAACAGCACCTATTCGAAGATCAGCAGCAGCAGCTCGAATCAAATGTAGAGAAGCTCTCTAAATTTGTAGAAGAACCATTCGTTGAGTATTCTGAGGGTAAAATCATGGATATAAGGATGCAAGTCATTAATCTGTCAGTGATTATTGATGGACTCTGCAAAAAAATGTAAGTTTAATTCTCATAGTACTTTACGGTCTTTAGATGTGTGGTTTACTAATCACACATACTATCTGTGCAGGTACGAGTGCATCGAAAATGAATTATTGGGTTGTCTTCAACATCCTACCCACAATATTGCTCCTTACAAATCAAAAGGAGTTGAGCGAGCATCAGAACTTCCTGTCTGGAGCACCGATTCTAATGTTCCACAGAGTTCTGGTACCAATGGTACTGCTATTGAAACTTCTGGTGTTTATATGCTGTTTATACATCTGGTTTATCTCATCCCAAGTGTTTTCTATTATTTCATTATGACAACTCTTCTCTTTTGATTTTAGTTTAACTGGAAAAGAAATTGAAGGTTAAGATCTTTGTCCTTCCACCCTTACTGACATGCAATATGCAATATATATAGGAGGTACAGTGGAATCTAGTCTCCCTTCTTCTGGGTCCTCAAATTATGAGAGCGGATGTTCATCTCATAAGCGTGCTAGGAGAGAAATACTTGTAGGTGGCCTGTTTTATCGCAACATGCCTCTGGATTTTATTGACAGACTCTAAGGTTTCAACTTCATCCTATAGTTACTCATCAAACTGTACAGCTCTAACTTAAGGAGTGGCCAAGCATTGCAGCAGAACATCAATTGATAAACCGCCTGAGAGAGTCTCATTCTTTTCTTTCCTTCCTGCCTCCTGCGGTGCACTTCTCATTGGATCATCTTTCCTATTTTCCTTTTAGTTTTTAAATCATATTTTGTATTAGCCTTATAGTGGGTCTATGTATAGCCTCTACCCAAAGGGTTGAAGAACTTTAGTACAGTAGTCCTTTTACCTCAAAAAATAAAATATCAGAAAGGCGTGCTGACATTTCAGACTGGCTTGTGTGGTAATAACTTTCTTGGTCAAGGGTTTAGAGTTTGAAAACATGGTTTGGAAATAGTAGTTCAGTGCTGAGGGGTTTGTTTCTCTTGTACCTAGAAGTGCTATTCCAGACTTATTAAATTTGAGAGTGTTATAATGTTTCTTCTTTACTTTTAAAGTTCGTGTTTGGTTTAAAGTTGAAGTTGCTTTCCCTTAATGTAGCTATCTTATGTGAAATGTTCTAAATGTAATCATTACAAGTGATGTTACCGTCTTTCAGAATTTGTAGACGAGAATATACATCTCCCCTGAGATTGTAATGAAATGTGTGTTGGGGACGAATGTTTCATTCATGTACAAGAATGCCTTAAACCTCTGAGGAATTTGTGGTTGCAGATGTATGTGAGGGAAATTTGTGACTGCAGGGTGGAGATGGTAGGAACACAAAACTTTTACAGACGTTGAAGCTACACATGAGAAAATATGTTTCATTCATGTACAAAAATGCCTTAACCTCTTAGGAATTTGTGGCTGCAGGATGTATGTGAGGGAAATTTGTGACTGCAGGGTGGAGATGGTAGGAGCACAAAAAACTTCTACGGGCATTGAAGCTATACATGAGAAAAGACCGCAGCTGTGGTTGGTAGTAAAGATGGTATTAAAGGACTCAAAACTTGAAGTTAGCTCTATCCCAAACTTGAAGTTAGCTCTAACCCATGCAGAGGAGGAGGTGAACCTGAAGTTTTGAGAAGGGTCTTCAGCCTTTTCCAAATTGCAGAGACTAACTGATCTTCTGGAAGTAATCGATAACATAAACATAATGAACAATTCAAACCTAACTGCTGAAAGTAATAGCTAACAGAAATATAATGAACAACTCAAGAATTCACTTTAAGGGAACTCGAACCGATCTGCTGAAAGTAATAGCTAACAGAAATATAATGAACAACTCAAGAATTCACTTTCAGTCTTACTGACTCTCACTTTTCAAGTCAAGTGGCAAACTTTAGGGCCATGAGAAGTCCTAAACATTGGTTTTGTAAAACCAGCAATAAGCTAACTTAATAACCTCATAACTGATTAAGAAAAATGTACAGAAGTAAATTCAAGAAATGAAAGAGAATTTCATGACATTAAAACCAAAGCTACTAAAAGGAAAAACTTATGTCTTAAATTTGGGCAATCAATCGTTAACTGAATCATAATTTCAAAACTTATGTCTTTTTAAAATGAAACAAAAGTTTTATATAAAAGTTGGGTCAAAAAAGAATTTTCAGATTTTGTCTTAATTTCAAAGACTATACTCTACGATTTGAGCAAAAATTTACGGATTTTGTTTGAATTTCGAAAGTTGTAATCCACAATTTGATAAGTTTTTCTCAAGTTGCATTTATTTTTTATCCATTTAGACTTAGTTCCTTATGCTTTTTAGTATCCTTTAATTTTTTTAACGTGGAAACAAAAATTGGAAAAAAAAAAAGTGAATTTACAAATTTTGTCTAAATTTCAAAGGTCATTTATCCACGATTTGAACAGTTTTTCTTTGAAATTTTTTTTTTATATTTTATTTATCTCTTCACCATATTCATTAACCCTTATCCGTTTTACTTAACTTTAAGGTTTTTAGGCTATAACAAATGTTTCATCTAAAAAATTGATCAAAAACTGAATGTACAAATTTAATCCTAATTTCATAGGCTATATAATCTGCCATTTGAGCCAAATTTCTCGATTTTTAATTTTTGTTCTTTGTCCCATTGTCTTTTTACTACCCTTTCCGTTTTTAGGTTGAAATTTTTTTTTTCAATTTAATAATGGATTGAAAACTGAATTTACGAATTTTGGTTGAATTTCAAAGGCATAATTCCTTATTTGAAACATTTTATTTTATTTTATTTTATTTTTGTTGTTCGCTTTACAAACAAAAAATTCTGAAAATGCATAAAAACCTGAATTTACAGTGATCGTAATCCACAGTATGAAAGGTTTTACTCGATTTTTTTCCCTCTTTTTCTCCTGAATCCTATATCCTTTTTACTATCAGTTAAAATTTTAATTTGCGAAAAAAGTTTCATCCGAAAATGTATCTAAAACTGTATTTACAACTTTCGGTTGAAATACAAAGTTGTCAAAGAAACTTCCAATTTACGGGATTTACCAAATGCGAAGAAAATGTCTGTAATCTGAGATACTGTCTTCAAATTGAAGGAATGTACTTAATATAAATGCAATTATGCTTAGAGGCTATTTGGTATATTTTCAAGATAAATGCAATTGTATTTAGAGGCTATTTGGTATATTTTCAGTATTATAACTCTTATTCATGATTACTCTGATTTCTATTGTGCTCTTTCGAAAATTTGTAAATTTGGGCAATAGTTTGTACAATTTTAAATTGAAAACTAATTTATCATTTTAAGAAGTGAAGCTACAAATTACAAATTATACCAAAATGGATGCAATTCATATAAATTGAAACATGAAACCTAAAAGGATGAAATTTAAATTCACCAAAAGCACCGGTACCATTACCAATTCAACATTCATTTTCTTCATTAAACATCTAAAATTCTATATTTGAAAAAATTGTCTTCAATCAAACAAGCACTCTCACGATAAATGAAATTGTTTATTCTACCAAAAAACAACTATACTCGATTTTGCAATCTAACAACAAACACCCAAAACTCTCAATGTTAATATTTATCTCTCTTTTTATAGTGATGAAAACCAATGCTTTTTTCATGCTCAACACCAACAAATGTAATATTCTTTCGTTGTAAACTCATTTAGACATTTAGCAATACAACCTAAAAATTGTGAAATAAAATAATTATTATATTTACATCCAAAAAAACTAAATAATTCTTAATAGTATTGTATAAACAAATAAAATTTTAACGTAAAACTTGAAAACAGTAAATAAATTATTACCTCAATGTTTTTCCAAGCAATCCATGTTAAAACATTTTTAGTTCAAAGCAACTGGTTTAATACTTTTGAGTGATTTAAGTCACTCAACGATTTTGTAATAAAATGTACAAGACTAAAGTTTTGCGGATTGAGATAATTTGTGAATATTTAGTTGGAGAGGTAAGTAAACAAGGTTGAAGCTTGATTATATATTACAGTAGAAAAGTGTTTTGAAAAGTTAGAGGTTTGGAATCGTTGATTGGTTGTTTAGATTTTAGAATTGATGAGAAAGTTAGATAAAGAAAACTAGATAGGTAAGTTTGATAGACAAATTTGCAACAAAGTTAATATAATATATGTGCAAAGTTATACTATAAATGCAAACCTTTCGAGTGTTCTGAGTAATAATTGTTTATGGGTGAACAGAGGCAAAGGAGGGGCAAGGGCCGGGGAGAACAAATAGGGAGGTGGTGGCAGTGGTTTATGGGTCAGAGAGAATAAGGTGATAAGGAGAGAGTGACGAGATGTGGGGTTGGAGCTGAACATGGAGGAAGAGGGTGGGAGGGTGGTGTATAACGAGCCATCACCGCTCTATTATAGCGAACCACCACCAACATGTAACATCCCTACACACCTGAATCAAACAACCACCTCCCAAAATTCTTCAAGTTCATCCCAAATCCTCGACACTTAAGATTGAACAAAAAACCGACCAAATCGATCAAAATCGAATGGTTTTGTTTTTAAAAAATTCAAAACCGAAGTGGTCGGTTCGATTTTCGGTTTTTATGTGATTTTAACCGACAAAACCGAACTGACCAAATATATATAATAAATAATATATATTTTATATAAAAATAATATAATATGTTTAAAATAATCAGTCGGTTCGGTTCGATTCGATTTTTGTTTGAAAATTTTGAAACCGATCAAAGTCGGTTCGGTTCATAGTTTAAGTGTAAAACCGAACCGTCGGTCGGTTTTCAACCCTATCGACAGCTACTGCTAAAAAACGCAAGATTCGGTCTAATAGCGATCGATTGGAAGAAACCTAATGGTTTTGTAGGAAATTTTGAATCTTGCAATCGGTTAGTCACAATCTATTCATTACATGATTCGATAAAATGGAAAATATCTTGGGTCTATAGTCGAATTTTGTATCAATTAATTAAATCTTATTCCAATGAGGGAGAATAGCCATGGAAATAGCAAAACATATACGAAAATAAGAGACGATCAGAGGCGTTTCAGGGTTTGTTTGGCTAGTAGTGTTTTTTAATGGGTTTGCCTTGAAGTGACATTGAAGTTGATGTTGGTTTGTTGTTGAAAAATGGCTGGATTGGGTGCTTTGCAGTTGACAAAATGGTTCGTGTAATTCTAGAGCGCCAGACTCACACTAGGCCGGTCCATTACTATCCATCATTTTAAAGATGGAGCCATTTCTAGCATCTCTAGGATGATGGATGGTGATAGGCTGGCTTGGGTTGGGAAAGAAGACGATTTCTTTTTCAATAACTGTGGAATTTTCCACTGGATAAACGTATTATTTGATCAAACTTTTTGATTTATTTCAAGATGATTTATTTAAGATATAAAATACTAAATCTCAATCTTAAATTTTTAAAGAGTATTTTTAACAAACTTGGACCGCTAGTCTTAAGGGGAGATTGAAATACCGATATTACAAGAATAATCTCATATTAACTATTTATTATAGAGATTGAAATACCCCTTTTTCCCTAATGTCTCAATTTCTATACTAAAAAAAACTGGGTAGCCCAATAGTTAAAAGATTAACTAATTATTAGTTAACAAATACACCACAAATTATTAGTTTTCAAGAAAGTTTGGATTAAGATCATTGGCATTGTTTTTTGACTTTTCTTGCGAGTATCCTGAGGGGAATGGACGGACCCCCTCGCTATTTTCCTCGCCATTTCCCTCGAAAGTTAGCCTCTCTCTTGTTTTTCCTCTCTTTCTCTCTCACTTTCTTTCAAGCTAATTTATAAATTGACTAAAATGTTTATAGAAATTTTAAGTTTGGATTAAGATCGTTGGCATTGTTCTTTGGAAAGTTCACTCCTAGCTAGCTTTGGTCTTTCCATTGGATTCTCAAAATCCCACCCTCGTTTCTGCTTTCCATCCTTCTTTGTTTTTCCTATCTTTCTCTCACTTTCTTCCAAGCTAATAATTGACTAAACATGTTTATAGAAATTTTAAGTGACTTGGGAGATTGTATTTTTGCATGGATGGATGGATCGACAAGCATGTCTGTAAGAAACAATTTGAAAAATAGATTTTAATTGAGTAATTTGGGGTGGCTTTGGTACCTTTTGAAATTGAATTTTTTATTTTAATGAACTAAAAAAAAAACACTATTTTTAAGATTTATTAGATGTAGAAACTTGGAAGTCACCCTTCTTGGCCATCTCAATTAAAATAGGAAAGAAAAAGATAAAACAGAAGCTTCACTTGTTTAATTATTGGGAATAACAAAGTCCACTCAAAATAGATTCACCTTGTCTTAATAGTTCTTTCATAAACTGACAATTTAATTATAATTAAATATTATTGTACATACAAATAAATAGATAAATAAAGATGATCTAGAAATCATTCAAAATATATTTGGAGTGTGGTGTGATATCATTCAAAAGATTTTCCCTCTACTATTGTTTGAAATAATTAAATAAATAATGGGAAAGAAGTTGTTAATCATTTATATAAATTTTATCCAAAATGCTAGAAAATCAGGTTTTTGTAACCAAGTTTTGCAACTAGGGTGACGTATCGTAGTGTGATCTTGGAATAATGATGAAAATTTTTAATTGTATATATGTATCTGGAGGTTGTAAAAAAATCTTCTGATGATACCACATCATCCTGGTTGCAAAATCTAATTCCCTAGCCTCATTCAAATTTTTATGAAGTTTGTATCTTTTGTTTCAGTAATTTTGATTAAAAAATGGAAGAGTAAGTCTAGCCAGCCGTGTTTGCTAGCCACTTTTGACTTTTTTTTTTTTTTTTTTTTTTTTTTTTAACTTTTTTACACTTTTACTCATTTTATTTAAAACACAACAACAAACACCATTTATAGAAGGAGTGAAATTGTTAAAAAACCAAGAAAATGCTCAAAAAAGGTTGGCTAGAATTTCGGAAAATGAGAAAAAATGACATTAATTTACGAAAACAAATTTGAATATTGATTGGTTATTTCAATGGATTTATATTTTAAAATGGTGTTCCATAAGACATGGTGCATAGATGGGTGTACTTTGACTTATTTTTCAATAAAAGAACAGAGATCCATGGACATAAACCCCACAAAATTAAATGTGTTTAACCCCAAAAATTAATTGTGTTTTGTAGAAAATCAAAGTAGTATGGAAATTTGTGGCTTTTTATAACAATTTGATCACTTCATTAATGGAACCCTAAGCATGTCTGTCAGTTTCATTTGAAAAATAATTGTATTTGATTCAAATACTTGGAAATGGAAAATATTTTCTTAATAAAAATGTGGAAAACTACACCTCTTGAACAACTAAATAGAAGGTTCACTAATTTATTTATTGGGAAAAAACAAAGTCTACTCCAAGTTATTTAGCTTATTTTACTGATTACAAAAATGTAGATTATGATAGTTATGCTTAAAACATGTTGTGAACTACATTGCTAAGTTGTGCCTTTCCAAAACTAGTCAAAAAAATAATCATTTTTAGTGCCTAATGGATCTTAGTTGTTACTTTATAAGATCATGTCAAACCAAGCTACTTTGTCATGTCAATGGGAGTATCAGCTCAACAATAGACTTGTGACAGATGAAATCACAAATTTAAGGTTCAAATCATATCGGCTATATTAAAAGTGGGGGAGTTAGAGTTACGAGATTAAAAAAAAAACTACTTTGTCGTAGGTTAACAATATACCCACCATTCGTTAAACGAGTTATGAGATATTGCACTAAGAAAATCCCATCTAATGTATTGGAAACTAATGCATTGCAAATTGATATTTCGATGCATCATGCAGAGCCTATGTTTGTTAAATCATACTATGGTTAAACACAATAATAATTAAAATGAATATACAAATTATTATTATTATTATTAATTTTTTTTTGTCAAATTTTAGGCATCATCAATGAACATAGACTATAAAACATCAAGACATGTAGCCTGACTATATACTTCCAAATGCCCTATGAGTCTATAATCTAGGGCAACACCCTTAAGAGAAAATGACAATCAAGCAACCAAGAGTGAATATTGGATTGATATGACAAGCTCTCAAGACAATGAAATCAATTATTGGATCTTCTCTTCACTCAAACCTAAGTACCGACCTCGGGTGGGCTTTTATAATTGTCGAGGGAATGTGCCTCACTCTCTTTTCCTCGCACGTTCCCTCGACAATTAGAAAAATCTAATTGATGAGGAAATCAGTGAGGAAGGAGTGAAAACCCTCCATCTCCCTCGGAATGTGCAAAAAAAGATAAAGACACTCTTCCAAGGGAGACAAAGAGTTTCACAAACATTATCTATAAAAATGATAAAAATATAAAAAAACCAAAACCAACCATAAAAACTGGCTGCTAGAATTAGGCAACACCAAATAAAGAAACCCCTCTTCCTTCTTCACTCCCTCATGGTTCCTTAGGTTTTTACTAAATTGATGGGGTTTGTCCCTGAGTTATAGAAAAGTATGCAAAGGCACATGCATGACTTGAGGACTGATTGATAGATGGATGTCTTTCTCAATTCCACTGGCAGGAAGGAGGACAATTTGTGTAGCAAGAGTCAATAAACCAGACCATTTCTTGAGTTATTCAACAACAAATACCCACCCACTCATGAGTGACTAATGAATCATTATCACTAAGAACCCTCTGGTCCCAGTGTTGTCTCTGCATGGAGTGATACTACAGTGTATTGGGCTTTTGCCTGTTGTTGTGTTTGGTGCAATTAGGCACCGTCAATTTGTCTCGAGATAGTATTTTGTTTTTATTAAAAACTAAAAAGATGAACTTCTGATTCAGAAGTTTCATCAAAAATAAGAAAATTGCAAAAAATCATTTATTAAAGTTAAAAGTTTTGCCTCTAATTAGAAGCTACTAAGAAGCAAAACAACGAGTTGAATGTTGGTCAAAATTCTAATTAAGAACTCAGCAAAAATAAATGCCGCATTAGTATTTATTAGCATTCCCATGCAAATAATCTCCCCATTTGATTGATCAAGAATCAAATTCTACATGTCTTCAATACTTCATTTGGGAACGACATATCCCAAGCAATAATAGCAAAGAGTGTATATATAATCATGAGCACTCTAGCACTTTTGCAGTGAAACCTTTGATTTTCTCAATCTTATAGATAACTTATCTGATAATTGTGCTGACAAACTATAGTAATAATGAATCTTAAATCTAGACAATTGGATCCTACATTTGTTCAACAAAGTTTGAGTATTTGGTATAAGAAAAAAAGCCCTTAATATGATTGAACTGGTTTTCAAATTTGGTTTGGTAACCGAATTGAAATGTGATTAGAAAGAAGATAACTTAAACAGAACCAAACCAGTTAAAATGGTTTGAAATCGGTATATGATTTTGAACCGACTGAATATTAATCGAACCGACCGATTAATTAGATATATATAAATAAATAAATAACAGGTAGGTGTCAATACCTGATTAGTGCAACAAATGCACTGCAGTGCACCTTGTTGCACTGAATCACTCCCGTCTCTCCCATTTTTCAAATTGGGTGTGTCGAAAAATTGGGACTGTCAAAAAATTAAGCGTCTTTTAATGAAAGCCTTTCAAGTACTTGAGTCTGAAATTTTGGCCCGATCGAACCGATCTGATCTAAAATTTGGGCCAACCGATTTCATCATTTTACAAATACAAAATTCAATTTCGGTTTAGATTTTAGGCAAATCAAATGAAATTGATTTGGGACTCAAAATCAAACTGAACCGACATTACCTACCCCTAAAAATTAATACATAACCGACATTGCCCACTCTAGAAGCTAATACATAACTGTGATTAGTGGTGCTAAGATTGGCTTGTTGGGTTACAAACAAAAGATGCTAATTTAAATACTAATACATGATCACCAAATGTCAAGAACAAGTGAATAATCACAACCATCTTCCCCATTTCTCTTACCCATACAAAAGAAACTTTTCAATAAAAAGTCTCTATCAAGATAAAAATGGGGAGGGTGTGAGACTGCCCTACCACAGTACAGTACCCACAGCTCATCTTTCTTTGCAAAAGGTCAAGACCCAAAACCCTTATTATATTCATGGATTCTAATGACAAATGTTACTTACTTCGATATAATATCAATGGCATCTCCAAATTGCCATGGGTGAAAAAAAAAGTTCACTTGGCCAAAACCAAAAGACAAGAGAAACCCACAGAACCCCCTTTTATTCTCTCTTCAACTTAAGCATCCAATGTTTCCTTTTTTTCACACCCAACTCTTTTCATGTTGTCTTTTTTCTCATGTATTATGTATTTGTGCTCATTTGAACAATCATACTCAAAACCTAAATGTTCTTTAGACTAATAATGTACCAAACCTGTGTTAGCTTGGAATAATCCAAATGATGTACCAACCTATTGTTAGTTTATCATCTAACCGCATCAATTAGTCAATCTTCCCTACTTGTATAAGTCCAAGTATACATACTTATTTATGTGGGGTTGAACTTGAAACAATCTCATAATTGACATTTTCTCAAGGCGAAAGATGACAATATATAAGTCCATTATTAGCTCTAGCTAATCCAAAGTTTACGACTTTGGTTTATAAATAATAGAAAAAAAAAAAGATAATAAAGACTTGTACTAAAATATCGTTCCGTTCTTCTGGCTTATCTGAACAAGTCACACATACACCCTAGTACATGCTCCAATCCACCAAGGCACATCCTCAAGATTGCTAATATGATCTCATCAATGATTTTTTGTATTGGAATATGAAATTCCTATAACCTAAATCTAAACCCTAATGCATTGAATTGGATGATCCTTTGGGTTATGGATCTGGCGACCCGACCCGACCCGACCCGATTGAATGGCTTTAGGATGAAATGATTATAAGTAGAGGGGTTGTATTGGAATCATACATGGATAGAAACATAGTATATATACTATATAGTAGGTTATAGGACAAAGGAGATCATCACTAACTCCCAATTTACTTACACACATAGACTAATTAGAGAAAAGGAAGGGAATGTGCCAATGTGGGGGATGGAGGGATAATATAGTTTCTTAATGAATGAGATGAGATGAGCTGAGAGCCAGCCTAACTGTCACTATTTTCTTCCTCCAGATTGTCCCTCTATAAGATCTGGTTGAGTTGAGAGAAATTTATTTACCTTTGACATTGACATTATAGTCTACTCTTCATTGTGTATAGTATGTGTGTATGACTTTCTTTCTCTTACAAAGTTCTCTCAGTCACTCACTGATCTCCTGCTCCTTTTAATGCAAAAACAAAAGGTACCCAAGAGGCTTCAAAGCTGGGGGGTCTCTCTCATCATTTCATCACTAGAGGAGAAGAGTTAATGGAATGAGTGAGTGAGTGGAAACTTTAGCTGTTCTGTTTTTGTTCATGAACTCTGTTGTCACCAAGTGATCTAAGAAAAGGTGATGTTTTGCTACATTGTGTGAAGGAAAGATTGGGTTTTTAAGTCAATTGAGTAGTTTGTGAGTACCCCATTTGCTCCATTTGGTGTTTGGATTGGTGGGTTTGGTTCATCTTCTCAACTACTCCACTGTGTTAGTAGTGCTCTGTTTCTTTTTCTCTTCAATGATTGATTTGTGTTACTTTCTTTGACTAATTTACTCATTTTGATGTTGGAATTACAGTTTTCAAGCATTTGGTGACGATGGGTTTTGAAGAAAGTTTGGGTTCTAAACCTTGGGATGTGAAGAGGTGTGATTCTTCATTGGTGGAATTGAAGTCCAGGGAAGTATCTTCAAGGCATAAACGTTCTAAGAGGTAATTTAGTTTCTATAATTTGTGTGTTTGATTGTTTGTGACAATGGAGTATTTGGAATGGAGGGGATCTTGGAAAATGATGATTAGTTCTTCAACACTAGTGGCTAATTGTGGTGTTATGCTCAAACATTTCATTGATCCCAATGAGTTTCACTCAATGGGCTTGTGGGGAAGCCAGAAATCCCAAAATCATGAACTCCAAACTAAGGATTTGAGAATTATTTCAATCAATTTTTATTTTAATAAGAAAATTTTGTGTTGAATCAGTATGTTCAATTAAAAGATTTCTGAAATTGGTTTTAGAGAAAATGTGATTCATAGAACCCCTGCTAAATTAGGGTGGAGCAATGGGTATGGTACTAGATGGAGAGATTGATTTCTTTGTTATTGCTAGTAATTACTTGATAATTATTTCTGTAGCTAAGGATATTCATTAATGTTTGTTCTTTTTGTGAATTTTAGTGTGCCTGATAACAAAGGCCAGGAAAATAATTTGGAAAGGTCTAATGAATCCGCTTATCGTTTAAAGCCGGTAAGACTCCACATTCCCTGTTTTATATGTACAAAGCTTTAGGAACTACAAAGTGCAAAGTAGTTCATTCTTGGCATTTGCTTACTCAGTTCTATAAGGTTTAGATTGAAAAGGCAAACCTCCAATAGACTAACATTCAACCTTTCTTGCTAGTTAGTTTCACAGTTGCCTCGAGTTTCTTTGTGTTTTAGATTGGTTAGCAGGATGTCTGGGTTATTTGTTATGCTTTTGTGGTTATTGAAAAGTGAAATGTATTTGATTATAATTTTATTTGGTTTACAAGTATATCGGAGAAAGGAATGGTAGCAATGACTTGAAGAAGATGGCATTCCCTAACATTGAGAACCAAATTTCTTTGAAGCAAGAGGTATGGTTACTGAACTTTACCACTCATTCGGAGTATGAGCATTCTTTCATATCTACATGGTCTATGATGTTAAAAGGTTTAAAAGCTTTTATTAGAAAGGTTAAAAAGCTTGTGAGGACAAAGCTTTTCAACTTGAGCATTAGAAAACTCGAAAGAACCTGTGTGTTCAACATATTCTGCAATGATTCATGTCATGACGCATATTACATGCATATGCAAGTATCTCGCAACTTAAAACTATATTTATTAAGGTTTTGCAACTAACTCTTAGTTAAAAAGAAAAATATTGCTAAATATCAGTAAAAAAAAAATTCTTATATAAAATTAGATATAAGTTTATTTCCAAATGTGATAAGCAACTTCTTGTGCTAAATATTGTGGGACCTTCGTATCACTGTTCATTTCATCATCTGAACTGATTCCATTTTCAATATAGATCATGCAGCTTGAGAAGCGGTTGCAAGGCCAATTTTCGGAACGCAAAGCTCTAGAAGGGGCATTGGATCATAAGTCTTTACATGATACTTCCAATAAAATGCCAAAGGTAACCATTTCTATCCTAATTTCTTCACAGTAATTATGGGGTTTTCTTTATTTGAATACATATTATCCACTGACTTTTGAGGTTTTGTATTTTTTTTTTTTGTGTTGTTGTTCCCATCTTAGTCCTTCTAAAAACATTTTTGAAATGGTTGAACCATTTTCTGTGAAGGCTTGCTTGGTGAGACGATTTAAGAGATGAAAAACATCTGAATATAGCTCATCACGCTTGTTCTTTTAGCTAGGTTAAATTTTTTTACTTGAGAAGTTAAACTATCATGTCTTATATGAACCTACTAACACTATTTCGGGGGTTCAGCCTGCCAAAGAATTGATCAAGGAGATTGCCAAGTTGGAAGTGGAAGTTGTGTATATGGAACAGTATCTTCTCACGTTGTACCGGAAGGCATTTCAACGACAAAATTCTTCCACATCTCCTTCCAGAAAGGAAGAAACACTAAAATCACCTCCAGTTACTCAGAAAGGGATGTTTCCAGATGTTACCACATCCAAAAGACATCAATCACCTGTCCATTCTAGTCAGCTACTGGTTCGTCAAGACATAACTGCCAATACTCGGATGAAACACGGTGCTGTTAGCTTGGCTGGTAAACTTTTAGATAATGGTGTTCACCGTAGCTATTCCTCGTTAGATCAACGTTGTACCCTGGTTCCTCCAGATTCGTCAGCCAATCCTCGGCTGGAACTTGGTGCTGGTGGTTTGGTTGATAATGATGTGCACCGCAGCTACTCCACATTAGATCAACGGTGTGCCTATTCATTTAGAACGTCTCCTCCTATGGATAGATCATACTATTCCCAGCCTTTAGCCTACCAGGTAGATTAATTTTCTCCACGTAATCTTGTATTGGTTTATATCAGTTTATGTTTGGCCCTCTTTAAGTATACACTTGAATTCTATCTACAGGATGCACAAACTGCTACTTCAGGTGGGATAAGTCTAGCTGAACATTTGGGGACCCAAATTTCTGATCATATCCCTGAATCACCCATTCGGATTGCTGAAGATATGATCAGATGCATAGCAGCGATATATTTCAGACTCTCTGACCCTCCCTTGATGCATCACGGCCTCTCATCATCATCTCCCATTTCATCCTTGTCGTCAGTCAGTGCATTTTCTCCACTAGATCAGCATGATATGTGGAGCCCCCATTGCAGGAAAGGTTCTTCATTTGATGCACGTTTAGATAACCCTTTCAATGTGGAAGGACTAAAGTTGCTCAGTGGACCATATAGCACGATGGCAGAAATTCCCTGGATTTGTAGAGATAAACAAAGACTTAATGATATCGACGATATGCTACAGAGCTATAGGTAAGTTTCATGATACAGGAAGAAATTTGTTATTGTCTATTAGTTATGCTTTCGCTTTATGTATGCAACTTATTAAGCATCATTAGCATAAAACCTTCAGTTCATTTGTTTTTACATGGTAAAATGACATGGTTTTGCTTCTTCAGATCATTCCTTTTTTAAATGTAATATTACTGAAAAACCCGATTGAAAAAGAATCGATAGAATGCTTGAATTATTAAGCTTGTTTCTTTTGCAGATTGCTAGTTCGTCAATTAGAAAAAGTTGATGTAAGAAGGATGAAGCATGAGGAGAAGCTTGCTTTCTGGATCAACATACACAATGCCTTGGCGATGCATGTAATAGTTCAATCATATCTGTGAAGTTATTTTCTTCTTCAATATTACTTTCCTGTGGAAGGTTAATAATTTGTTTCTCCTTCGTCATTCCACAGGCACTTTTGATGTACG
This sequence comes from Berberis thunbergii, assembly GCA_003290165.1. Taxonomy (NCBI): domain Eukaryota; kingdom Viridiplantae; phylum Streptophyta; class Magnoliopsida; order Ranunculales; family Berberidaceae; genus Berberis; species Berberis thunbergii. The sequence continues at coordinate 186,493 of QNQO01001724.1, forward strand.
GTATTCCACCAAATAATGAAAAGAGAGTGTCATTAGTTCTGAAGGTGAGCTGAATTTATTACTTCTCCACACACAAATATAAATTTTCCAAACATGTTCTTATGCGTCTTCTGTGATCCAGTCTGCATACAAAATTGGATGTCACAACATGAGCATAGACAGAATACAGAGTTCTATCCTAGGATGCCGGATGCCTCAGCCAGTACAAGTAGACCTTTTACGCAATTTGCTATACTTTCAGCTTAATATTGACTCGTAATGGGGCTGATAAAACTTTTTTTTTTTTCAAGTGGCTTCGAATATTACTATCTCCAATTTCGAAATCTAAAGCTAGATATGATCGGGAATATGCTATTGACCATCGAGAACCCCTTCTGCACTTTGCACTTTGTTCAGGAAGCCACTCGGATCCTGCGGTATGTTTTTTTATGTATTGTTTACATCTTCAATCAAGGCTTTTGTGTCTTAATATCATTTCTTACTAAATTTACTTTGTTTCACAATGTTTTCTTTCCCCACCTTACAGGTCCGCATTTACACTCCTAAAAGAATCATCCAAGAGCTAGAAACTGCGAAAGAAGAGTACATTCAAGCTACCTTAGGTTTCCGAGATGTACGAAAAATTCTTCTACCCAAGCTTGTAGAATCCTTTGCCAAGGATTCAAGTCTGTCTCCTACTGGACTAGTAGAGATGATCCAACAAAGTGTGCCTGACTCACTAAGCAGAACATTGAAGATATTCCAGGGAAAATCTCGCAAAAGCATTGATTGGATCCCTCATAACTTTGCTTTTCGTTTCTTGATATCTAACGAGTTAGTGAAGTGATAGGGCTACTGGTCGGGGAAACAACCATATATTTATCATGCATATATAGAGATTGCTTGTTGTGGGTAATTCTGTGAAATTTTTGCCTTTTTTTTTTGTTGTTGTTGTACATACTAAGAGAGGTGAAGAAGGAGATAGGGGAATCAAAGCTTGGCTATGGTACATTTTGATTATTGTAATCCTTGATCTAATGTGATATGAATGGAAAATGCAAATTTTGTTTTCCTGGCGACGAAGTCTTTGATTGTTGTGCTTTGATAGCTAAGCTTTATCTTTATATTTACCAAATTCAGATTGGGATCTATTGATGAACCTGGGCATCAGGCTCAGTCTGGGTCAAATTGTTATGATCTGAATTAACTAAAAAAAAAATGCTCTTCTCCCCGAGTGAAAATCTATTTTATAATTTTTTTTTATTTAAATTCACAAGCCTACCAGCTAAGCTAGTACTCCAATTGCTGAATATTGCAAAAAAAAAAACCCTTTTAACAACACATCCATCCATCAATTCATATCAGAAATTCAAGAGCTGGTCCTCATATCGGCCTTGGCAAACCAAGCACACTTGTGCTAGAGTGAAAAAATTAACACTGTTCGAGGATGAGTTCTGAGCAGTAGGACAAATATACAGAAAATTTTTCGATGAGTCCTAACTCCTAACTACCATTCCTCGCTAAAATTATTCTGTAAAATACACAGATCACAAGTTTCAGAATTCTAATCTTGTCGGCGACATTTGAGGTGGGAGGGATTGAGGGATAGGAAATTAAAAAAAAAAAAAAAAAAAAAGCTTGCTTAAAATTGCATTTCTCTTAGCTTTTTTCTGGTTTATGCTTTGGTAAACTCACAGTTTTGTATTTTAATACACAAACAAACAACTACGGATAAGTTACTATAAAATATTCTTGTCTAAAGTTGTACTAAGCTGTGGATATTTTACGGTTTGCTTTATAATTTGCTTGATGGATGTAAAGCACATGTAAAAATAAGGACAACAGAGAGGGTGGCAGAGCCAGGATGCTCACGAAGGGGGACAAAGTGGAGGGGGCAGGAAAAAAATAGCAAAATTCTGAAAAGACAATTAGTTAAATATATCACAATTACCTACAATTCACTATACTAAATTCTGAGGGTACTGCCCCATGTCTGTACTGGCAGATTTATACTATAAATGAGAGACTTCCTTCGTTTGTTGTGGCATACTCAAAGCCATTTCCTCAACCTCAAGTGCCTTTTTGCGAGTTTTGAAGTGTGAGCATTTGTTTAAGTTTGTGAGTGAGTTACCAAATTAACTCATAGAGATTGATGGCTTGGGAATAATGTAAAGGGTGGCTTTTTGTATGTTTTGCATGCATAAGCTTGGCCATTGTGAAAAGAGAAATGCTAGGAAATCATGTTTTGTAAACATGTTTTGCAATCATGATGATGTGTCATGATCTGGAAAGAATGATGAAATCCCTAAAGATTTTAAGTGTATCTCAAAATTGTAAAAAACTCCTTTAACGATGCCACATCATCATGGTTATGAAACATGTTTACAAAACATGGTTTCCTAGCATCACTCTTGTGAAAATGGTTGACATAATTTGAAGAAGTGATAAAAATTGAAATAAATGAAATTGCAAAATATATGTTAATTTCTTAAAATATGAATTACCTTTTTTTATTGCTAAATTTTACTTCATCGGTAGATATGGTCGATGTGGTAGCAGTTTCCTATTGGAAACAAAGTGGACGGACAAAAATATTATGGTAATCAAAATAAAGCAACTAATTGATAAAAAAAATAATTATAAGTACATTATATAGTGTGGTACATTTTTTAGTTCAGTAAATTATGTTAATTTTTTTACCTCAATTATTATTTGTATTTATTTATTATTTTTATGTATGTAGAGTACATAAATCCAATTTTTAAATTATGATTTTCTCTCTATTTTGTTTTCCAAGGCTACCAGAAATGATCTTTTTTGGTGATCCAAAGATCAACATGAAGATCATGAAGAAGGGAACATATCAAAGTGAGAAAATTTTGAGCTTCATAGTTCCGAATCCTCCAATCTCATCCTCAATGGGAACATTCTAAGATACTTGAATATCAAAATGACATCGCAACATAATACTACAAAAATTGCATAAAACCTATTAAAATGTGCTATAAAATTTTCTCCACCTCAGTAATCAAACATCTCAGTATGGTTTTTGGCCAATTACATTACCAGGAGGATCATAAAAACATATGGTAAGGGTGGCATGTTCCTTGAAACATTTAACTTGAGCACACCCTAATTCAACAGTCTTCTTCCACACAACCTGTTTATACACACCACAGTTATTGTGAGGTGCACAGGTATTGTTACCATGGTTATAATACTTCTTCTTCTCCACCCATGACTCCACTGCAACGCGCGGTGTCACCAACATACCGCTAGCCCACAACTGGTTCATACCATACTTTGTCATGCTCATTTCCGCGAACTTACACCCCTTCTTGTCTCTTTGGTACCTCACCAACCGGTTAGCCTTTGTGCCTAGTTTGTTGCTCCATTTCAATGGAGCAACTCCTACTGCATATCTAGCGCGATTATGGGATTGGAGGAACTCGTCTTTGGTAGTACTGTTATTTTTCACATAAGGCAATGGTGATGTTGGTGTCAAAGGAGGAGGAATGTGTGGTGTAGTGAGTACAATGGTGGTGCACATTGCTAGAGCCACTAGAGTGAGCAAAAGGTGCGGTGTTTGCATGGCCATTATATTTGGTTTGGAAGTCTCATTAGGTTTAAGTTCATATTTATAATATTGATCGTCAACTCATCGAGATAACGAGTACAAAGCTCGAAGCAAATCGTGGTTTTGAGAACAAATTAAGGAAATAAGTCGGTGTTCATTTTGATTAATTAATCGATGATTAAATTAATGGCACGTGAGTCTTGTTGACTTTGTGGAATGCCCACGTGATGTGTTCCCTGGTATGGAGTCCCAAGAATGGTTGACCAAAGATATTGAGAAATTACTTGCTTCCTTCATCGTACCTCAGATCAGATTCAACAAATTTGTATAAATTTATGGTTTTAAATCTCTGTTATTGTAAAACCTTAACAACACTGATATTGACGATGAAAGTTAAAGCTGATGCATGCCCACAACCTGCCCATTGGATAAAAGTTTCGATTCCATACAATGCTTATATATCGAACAATCTTATACGTTCAGTATAAATTCCCAATGCTTATATATCGAACAATTTTAAAGGGTGTTTGTTTTTGCTTTTGAACAGAGTCAGAAACTTTAATAAGAAGTGAAACACATAAAGGGCGTTTGTTTTTGCTTTTGAAAATAAAGTTAGCCCCATTCAAGACCTCAGAGCAAGGATCAAACTTCTTTTGTGGACTTGGGGTTCTTTGTGTTGTATTTCAATTGTAGATATGAATGGTCTCATTTAGTTAACCTCTAAGCAATCATTTTTTGTAGGGGTCGTATAGTTTCAAATTGGATTACATTTACTACGTAATTGATACCTCATAGTGATATCAATACAACAATTGTGTTTTCGTTTTAAAAAAAAAAAATTTCGGACCCAAATTCTTCAATATAGGGATGCCACATTCAAGTTAAGCTAAGTGAATTCACTTAATTCTTGTGAGAGTGTCCGCGCTTACTTAAGTTTGTTGGAATAATGTTGAATTGAATAGTCCCATATCAAGTAAGGACGATGTGAATGCAAATTTTTGTCGGATCATGTGTTGATCACGCGAAGCAATCTGCATATGACAGAATCACGTGGAGTAATCTGCATAAGATAGAAGTTAATTATTGACACCGATGTGGTGCCTGTCACGGGGACTCTGATGCTAAAATTAGAACAGCGTCTTCAAAAAAATGTTTATATCTCTATATTTGAAGAGAGAATTATGAATCAAGAAAGAGTTACCACCAGATGGATTTGTGTTTGGCTATTTATAGAGGCAGAATGAGTAAACTGTTAGCAAATGAGTGAGATGCGTGCCACGTGGCAGATTAGTGAGGCGCGTGCCAGATGAGTGAGTCATCTGTTTCAAGGGGATTGTAACTTCTCTTAGGTAGTTGTAACTTCTCTCAGGTAGTTGTAACTTCTGAAGATAGTTGTAACCTCCCGTTGGCGGTTGTAACTTTATGTTTGGTGACACCTTTCTTGCAAGCTTATGTACTCAGCTGAGCATGGTGGTCAGCGCTGAGCATTACTCCTTTGCTCTATTGAGAAAAGAGTATTTTGTTGAGCTGTACGAGGCCCAGACTTGTGCTGCATTGGGCCCAAACTTGGGCTTTCTCTTATTGTGACTTTCATGGGTAAATTTTTTTAGGTTTCTCATGAACGACTCAAATCTTTGGGCTTCTTTATCCTGTAGGGCCAAGGATTATTTTTGGCTCCTACAAATGCCCATCATCTCCTTTGTTTTTAAGCTGATCGTTTTTCTTTCCCTTTTTACTTAAAAGTAGGGGATATCTATTTTAACTGATGAGCCCCGCCAAAAATAGAAGTAGAATGCTCCCGATCTTGCAGACTTATCTGTCTCTATTGATACAAGTAAATGATCTGCATGTAGAGGCTTCTGCTATTGTTGAAATGTAGTCCGCTGAAGACAAAATGATCTGCATGTGGAGGCTTTTGCTGCAGATGAGCTGATCTACCGGATGATTCATACATAGTCATTTCATGGGCTCTTGGACTTTGTCCAAATAGATGATCATCCTTAGGTGAATAAAACAAATCATGATCTGGCATCCTAGTGATTTGACGACCCAACCACCTATAAATGTCACATATCTTTAGGTTGACATGTCACTGTTTCAGCACGAGTTGATAAGTTTTCATTTATTGAAGGACACGACCTTGATATGCTGGCTGACTTTGTTTCCCTGGTTAAAAAATGAGTGAATTCTACTATGAAATTTGCTAAGGCTTGAGCCTTTATAGTTGTCCTCAACCGATCGATTTTGTTGAAAGACGTGACACTAATATGCTAGTTGACTTTGTTTCCTCGGTTGAGGATGGAATGAATTATGCAAAAGCTTGAGTCTTTAAAGTTGTCCTCAGCTGGTAGATCAAGTCTCATTGGCTCAACTCTATCGCTCATTTCATATGTTTTTGACAAGCATCCGTGAAGAAGTTGTGCCCCCAATTCTTCGCTGATGAGAACTGACCTAACTACTATAGTTGAAACTGCCAAATAGATGTATAGGTCCTCTCCTGAATTTATCTGCTAATCTACTCAAGAATCGATCCAATGTTGTTGCTCTAATAGTGAGACTTTGAATTTCTTTTGGAGTTGATGGCGACTTCATGTCGAGTAGTTGTCTTTTTTGCTTCTATGATCCCCAAACTTTATGTATGTTTATTTATCTGTTGACTTATAAATATTTGCATTAAGGGCACAAAAGTTTGATTTGCCTCTTTCATGAGTTTCCAATATGCTTAAGTTGGAATTTAAGCATAACTTGAGAAAATTAATCATGGATTTAAATATATTTATCTTAGAAATTGCATGAAAATATTGTGTGATCTGCTGACCATTTGACAAAAATTAAAGAGATTTAAGTAGTCTAGAGTAAGATGTTTCTATGCTCAGTGATTGATTAGTTGAATTACCCACTTACGGAGAGTGACATCTTCTTCTAAGGTGTGATCCTCTATTGAGGCATTTGGTTTGTGTGGCCTACTGATCAATTGATTAATCTTAAAACGGATTTAAGTAGTCTCGAGTAAAATGCTTTTATGTATTGAATTACCCACTCGATCACTGATAGTGTCATCATCTACTGAGGCATTTTGCTTGTGTGGTCTACTGACCACTTGACTAAACTTAAACGAATTTGAGAAGTCTTGAGTAAGATGTTTTTAAACATTGAATTACCCACTCACTGAGAGTGTCATCCTCTACCAAGGCGTGATCCTCTATTGAGGCATTTTGCTTGTGTGGTCTGCTGATTACTTGACTAAACTTAAACGGATTTAAGTAGTCTTGAGTAAGATGCTTTTATGCATTGAATTACCCACTTATGAAAAATGTCATTATTTATTGAGGCATTTTGCTTCTGTGGTCTGCTGACCAATTGACTAAACTTAAACGGATTTAAGTAGTTTTGAGTAAGATGTTTTTATGCATTGAATTACTTACTCACGTAAAGTGTCATCCTCTACTGAGGTGTACATAAATATTTGTATTTCTGAATGTCTTCTATTGTATGACATGTAGAACGAATTCTCGTATTTCCCTATTTCAACTAAGGAAAGTGCGTTCTTTGCTGAAAAACAAAATAATGTATCATTTGCAGTGGTGTATGTAAATATTTGTTCAAATCTTTTCTTTGCATGTCTTCTTTCATTGATGGCGGTCCCTTCGGCTAAGGTTGGTTCTTTTCGTGGAAAATTTGATTAACCGAAACGAAAAACACTGTGTATGTTCTACCGGATGAGGAGTCTTTCGTTGAAGAGATAAAATACAATAAACAAACAAAATACAACCAAATTTTTCTTACATATACATTACATTTTTTTTTCTAAGAAGTTAAAAATGAAAAAGCTAGGACACCACAACTTCAATCTACTTTGTGAAATGGTCGATTGCTATAATCATCAGATTTTTCTGTGCGTGAGAGTTTGAATGATCGAAAAAGTGAACTCTGTGTATGTTCTACTGACTGAGGAGTCTCTTGATGGGGAGCGTGTTCTACGTTTGTCACCCTTTTCTTTATCATCTTTTTTATCTACATTTGTTTATGCATGTTGACTATATTTCTCATGTATATTTGATGCCTTAGCACTATTTTATTCGTCATCCCACAATGCACAACGTTCTGCCGTGGCGAAGATTTCGATAAGAGTTTTACCTGATTTCATGGTCAATTTGCCATATAATATGTGATCTGCAGGCAGACCCTTCTTGAAAGCTAATAATGCAATCTGGTCATCACACCCATTTGCGCTCGCCATTTTCTGTCTTAATTAAATCTTTTGATGAAGTCTCGGAGAGATTCATTTGATATTTTCTTTATGTTGAAAAGGTAGTCAGCATGCTCTTTTTATGGTTTGATAGGATGAATACTCTTTTGTAAAAGTAAGGGAGAACTCTCCAAAATTGTTGATCGACCGAGGGGTCAAAGTGTGAAACCAATCTCGGACCACTCCTTGTAAAGTCATTTCAAATATTTTGCACATAAGTGGGTCATCATTTTTGTGTAAAGTCATGAGACTTCGAAAATGCTTCAAGTGTCTCTCAGGATCAGAATCTCCATTGAAATGAGTAAAGGTTGGTATGGTAAACTTTGCTGGTGGAGGATCCCCTTCAATGTCATTTGTAAAAGGTGAAATGTTTACCAATACCACTTCTTTGCGCAGAGTATCATTTGGATTTATCATAACTTGTAAATTCATCAACTGCTCTTTAACCATTCATGCCACATCATTTGATCCCAAGGGTTTGTGTGTATCCTGTTGATCGGTCGTATGGTGATTTCGATTCTAATTATCTGCGGTAGATGACTCCTCATATTCTGAATTTGATTGTGACTTACCTGCATGTGAGTGATGTAGAGTCTCAATAGGATTCACCTGAAGACTCCTCTTGATTTGATGAGCCTCTGAATGTGGGACGCGGGAGAAATCAGTGCAGTGATCTAGATCTGGTCCCCTGCGTTGTTTGCATCTATCGGAATTTTGTCTTCTGCATTTATATTGAGAGTAGTATGCGGTCCTAGCCTTAAGTGCATAGTTGTTTGGGAGTCCAACCTTGAGAAGACTCTCGTTTGAGGTCTAAGCCTAAAGTGCACATTTACTCGTGGCCCTAATCTCGAATGAATGCTTCTAGAGGGATTGTTTCCCTTTGATGGATGACTACTTCCATTTTTATGCGCATGATCTGCTGGTAGACGGCGATGTGTTGTCTACCTTGGTTGTTCGTTCACTAATCTCTCTATCACCTGGGTTTGTTCTTCTAATATTTTGGTCAAATTGGCAATTTGACTTGCAAGATTTTTTTGTTGTGTCATCTCTATTTGGCTTGTGGCAGAAGGTTGAACCCGTGATGACGTTGACAGTAGGCTAGTACGAGCAGAATACATTGTAACATTATTTTGGTGTGTACTAATCGTACAATATATATCGATGTGTACTAATCGTACAATTACACCGTATATTCACATGGTACTACCGTAGATAAGTACATTAATAAGTTAGGCCCATAGATAATTAGATGGTCTTAATATTCTAACAAGGTGTAATCTTCTTAATACAACGTGTATGAAAACATTCAAGAAGAGGGTGAGGGAAATGACTAAAAGAGGCGAAGCCCAATATGCCCATGAAACACAAAGCAAACAATATTGTACAATAAATGTATGGGTATTCATCACAAAAAATCTTAAGCTTTAAGATATACAGAAATTATACATGCTACTACCTGCATTATACCTTTTGATTGGGAGCACAACAATGAACAACCCCCAATCATGGTAGACATTTTAGATCATATAGCGAGGCTTACACATTAATGACCCAAAAGTGACGAGGAAACCTCCAAGTTGTTGGACCATGATGACTATAGTAGAAAGCGAAAAGTTTTTCTATGCATAATAATCTCCAACTTGGAAATTAAGATGACTTTATAATTAAGATGACCCAATAGACTAATTAATAAATTACAAAAAGAGTCCTTAAGTTGACTTAAATTAAGAAGACCTATTGAATTAAGATGACTTTATACTTTTCGGGTCTCTTGGTCTAATTAATTCACAAAGTCATCTTAATCTACGAAGTTAATTGTAGAAAAAAATAGATCGAATGCTAATGTCACCTAATAGGACAGCACAAGCTGGTAAATGTGGATGACGCCTATCTTACTATGCTTTTAAATATTATCAATTTGCAATTGTAAATTAAGATGACCAATAGATTAATCTCATCCGATTCCGTCATGATCTAGAATGAGATGGGATGGGATGAAGATTTTCAATCCTGCGAATTCTGTCCCATTCTGAGCTAATATTTTAATATTTATTATTTATTTATTTATTTTAGTTGAAATCAGTGTAATTGATATTAATCTATATCTGCAACTACTTGATATTGGTTTATTTCTAGAATTCTAAATGAATTATTTAATTGCAATCTCTTTAAAACTCAAAATGGGATTGCTAACTACATTGAAGAGTTTTATTTCGTGTCAAGACAGTGAATTTAATGACTGTTTTTTTTTAAAAAGCAATAATGAAACATTCTTCTTAACACCCTAAATCTATTCATCCTTTTATTCACTATTCAAAACAGTATAGCAAGTTCACCATTGCCATTATACTGTCCACCTCGTAGACATTCAAAACTCTACAAAAATCTTAATTACAGAGTGAATTTCAGCTATCATTTATGGTAGTTTATTATGATGTTGCATACTCAATCTAAAGCTATCATTTATGTGTAGTTCTACAAATTGTCTTTGCCTATTTTCAACTAAGCAAATTGGGTATTGGGTAAGCAGTAATTTGTCAAAAAATGAGAGCACGCTGATCCCGTCCCGTCCCATCCTGTCTCGAACCCGTTTGGGATGGGACGAGATCGGGATGAGAAGTTTCCCATCCTGTCCCGTCCAAATCCCGTATGAACAGGATGGAATAGGAATGAATCTATCTCGTCCCATCCCATCCCGTGCCCACCCCTACTTTTAAATATTATCAATTTGCAATTGTAAATTAAGATGACCAATAGATTAATCAAGTTTACTTAAATTAATTGGATGACTTTACAAATTAAGAACACCCAACAAACTAAGATGACTTCATAAACTAGATTAATTATTATTATTAGTTTATTAGTTTATATATACAAAATACGATGGTGCTTAGAATGAGAGATAAAAGATGGCTGAGATTTAACTAAATATATGAATCTAACGGATCACATAGAACTTAAAGCACCGAGAGTGCATGAATTCGATTTTTATATCAAAAAATTTTATATATACTTATTTTTCTTCAATTGTTGATGGTGGTGATTAGGCATGTAAGTATAAAGGATGAAAACTCAAGGGTGATCATATTTTGACAAGTTTTAAACTTTTATCGTGTCAACGATACGGGGATACCCTAATTATATATACAAAACAAAATGGTATTTGAAGTGGGAGATAAAAGACGACTGAGATTTACCCAATTATAAGAATCTAACGGATCACATAGAATTCAAAACACTAAGATTGTATGGGTTCGATTTTTATACCCAATATTTTGATAGTTATTTATCTTGATATTTAAAATTGAATAAATTTTATTTATCAAATTAAACTTTTATTGTACCAACGGTACGGGAAATACCTTAGTCTATATTACAAATCAGGATGATGTTTGAGGTTAGAGATAAAAAACGGCTCGGATTTATCCAAATATAAAGATCTAATGGTTGAGACTTAAATTTAGCCATTATGACTTAAAGAATATATGAGTTCGATTCTCATACCCAACATTTTGAAATTTATTTATTCTTTAATTTTGTTAATTGTGATGATTAGACATGTAAGTATGAAGAAAGAAAACTTAAGGGAGATCATGTTTTGACAAATTTTAAACTTTTATCGTACCAACGACATGAAAAATACCCTAGTATATATACAAAACATGATGATGTTTGTGGTGGAAGATAAAAGACGACTGAAATTTACCCAAATTTAAGATTTTGTATATACAAAATAGGTTGGTGTTTGAAGTAGGAAATAAAAGACTGCTGAAATTTACCAAAATATATGAATTCAGTGGATTGTATAAAACTTAAAGCACCAAGAGTTTATGGGTTTAATTTTCAAATCCAACATTTTAATATTTATTTATTTTTCTATAATTGTTAATAGTGGTGATTAGACATGTAAGTATGAAGGATAAAAATTTAAGAGTAATCGTGTTTTGACAAGTTTTAAACTTTTATCGTGCTAACGGCACAGAAAATACCATAGTCTATATTACAAATCAGGGTGGTGTTTGAAGTTGGAGATAAAAGATGACTGAAATTTATCGAAATATAAAAATCGAATGGACCACACAAAACTTAAAGCATCAAGAATGCATGAGTTCGATTATTATATTTATTTTTCTTCAATTATTGATAGTGATGATTAGGCATATAATTAAGAATAATAAAAACTTAAGCGTCATCATGTTTTGATAAATTTTAAACTTTTATTGTATCAGCTGCACCAAAAATACTAGGGTATAAGTGTATAGCTATAGATTCGGAAGACATTGAGAGATGACTTTACAATGTAAACCTGACCATGTTATCCAACTTGATTCTTCATAAAAGAAACAATATTATAGTACCAACTATTTGTTTGAAATTCCCTCCTCTATGTGTATATATATATCTGCCTCATGCCTTCCTATACATTACCTTCAAACATATTATAGTAACATATTATAGTAATATTATAGTAACATTTTCTAGTTCCATGGCTGATATTGAGCAACCCCTCTTAAGTGAAGCTGCCTCCATGGTACCTTCAAATATCCAGCCAACCCTCTTGACTGAAGCCTCCATGGGACCTTCCAATATCCCTGCTGATACTAAGCCAGTTCACACCTTTGAAGCCGTCCCCAGTGAGAGAGAAATGGAATCGGCGAAAGAAACCGCTAATTGCTGTTGCAAGTGCTGGAGCACAGTATTCTTTTTTCTATTGCTTTGGATAATTTTACGCCCTTCAAGCCTCAAAGTGAATGTTATTGATGCTGTCCTCAGTGAATTCAACCTTGTCAACAACACACTTGGTTACGATCTTGCACTTAATGTGACCACTCGAAACCCCAACTCCAATTTTGGAATATACTATGAACAAATTGAAGTCGATGCTTACTATAAAGGCCATCGCTTTAGTACCATATGGTTGATGCCTTTTTATCAAGGCCATAAAACTACTACCATCCTGGATCCTGTTTTCGTAGGGCAATCACTAGTAGTCCTGAAAAAATCGGGGATTCTTGACTATGATAAAGAAAGAGTTAATGGAGTTTTCAAAGTTGATCTTAAGTTTGATCTTAGGCTTACGTTCAAGCTTGGCAAGTTTTTTGGTTGGTTTAACAAGGGTGAGACTGGTCGATACAAGCCTGAGATCCATTGTGCTCTGATGATTCCTTTGGCCTCTTCTTCTAATGGCACATCAACAAGTGCATTTCATACGCAGAAGTGCAAAATTGATTTGTTCGAAACTTATTTTACTATGATCTATGAAACAATTATAGACTTTGTTTGATCATACAGATGATGTTGCAGTTATGTGGGATATGTTCTTTGTTTCTATTTGAGATTTTACCTTGTTATTTGCTTGACCCTAATGTAAGAAAAATAGGTCTGGCTTGGTTTAGTTTTTGTTTGATAAAGATTATTTAAACATGCCAATAACGTTGGATTGATAAGTGGTAACAGATTTTTTCTCGAGATCATTATGACACGTGTATGGTGTAGAGCTGAGATCATTTTAGTGTATCATCAACTGTCGTTAGGGGTGGGCACGGAACATGATAGACCTTATCCCGACCTCGTCCCATCCTAAACGGGTTCGAGACAGAATGAAACGGGACGAGATGAGCATATACTAAATTTTGGATTTAAAATTTAACATGCAAAATTGAAAATTTTGGATTTACCAAACACACAACTCTAAGAACAACTATATAACTGTAAGCCATTGATTATTATTTTCTAATTTCATTAGCTTTTATTTCGTTTTTTTAGAATCATTATTGAAGATAGCCATTTTTTTGTACATTGCTAACGAAAATGATCAATGAGTTTGTCATTTAAAAACTACGAGGAGCACAAATTGTTGTTGTTAAGAGTTAGAAAGAGGGGAAAAAAAAAAGGAGAAAGTTTGAGTTAGATTCATTATCTAGGTAAATCACATAGAAGCTTGTGAAAATAAAACAACAAAACAACAAATAAATAGTCATGTCAACACATAGTCTCATACTACATAGTCCATAATAAATATTAAAAAAAATCGGTTTGGTATAGGACGGGATGGGCGAGATTGAAAATCTTCATCCCGATCTCATCCCACTCTAGATTAAGACGAGACGAGAACGGGATGTGATTGATCAATCCCAATAGGACCCCGAAAAATCGGGACAAGATGAGATGCCCACCCCTAGTCATTCCATTGATCGCTGTCATTGCATTGCATTGGCATTTGTTGCATTCCCATTGCATTGCAAGTTGCATTGCATTTGTGAAGTTTTATCGACCTGACAATTCAAACTTCATTATATATACATAAACTCCAATTCTTACTACTATTACATTATTTGCGAATAAATTCTAAAAACATTTGTTACAAGCTTAATCTTGAACTCATTACAAAAGTCTTTCAATTTCATTTTTATTTTAACATTACTTTTTACACGTACATTTGCATTTGGTGTCGGAGTTGCCATCACTGATTTCAAATAGTCTTCTAACCAGTCGAAGATACCACATTTATTGCATATGGTTTGGTGGATTTCAGTAGTTTACTTGTTGTTGAGCATCCTTTCGGGCACGAGGCACTTTTCCAAGAATATTTCTTGTACCAATGACCATCTAAATCACACAGAAAACATACATTCGAGATGTCAGTCGAAGTAGACCCTCCTTTACAATCAATGCTAACTTCCCCAGCTTCTTTCATCGCATCTTCCAACCACTTAAACTTGCCACACGATGAGAATTGACATTGTAGGTACTTCTTATCTAATGTTATTCGTTCGTCCAAAGTCGTCAACTTCATCAATCCAGGATATCAATTTGCTCTCACATAGTAGACGAAGTGTGGCCTTCTAGGTTACACATCTGACAAATATCCTGGCCATTCACAATGGTTAAACAATAATTTTTACACATAATTCTTTAACAAAATAAAAAATAAAATTTTTCACTGTTTGTTTCTTTTTATCCTAGTCGTTCACAAACAATGCAAGTCAATTAAATCATAATTTTTAGACATAATTCTTTAACAAAAAAAATCATTGTTTATTTCATTTTTGACCCCCACATAATTTCTAAATTTTCCATTTGATATCCATTTTCCCTAACGCTCCAATTCGCATAGTTAAACCAACAACTAACAGTGAAGTGAAATACAAAAAATACAACATTTACTTACATTTTCACCAACACCGACGTGTCCACCGACCATGCTTTGATGTTTCTCAGCTCCGATTACATTCTTCCTCTTCAACATGTTGTAGTTTTCACTTCTCAACTCAACAGATTGCAAGTAAATCAGGGTTCGTTGGGATAAGAGAAAAAAATGGAAGCAAACACGTGCTTTGCACGTGCTGGTGAGGGATAAAGGAGAAATTTTAAAAAAAATTAATGTTTTCCGCTAGTCATCCGACTTGACTTAACGGTCAAAGGCTAAAATGGAGGTTAAACTGAATTAAAATAACCAGTGACACCCAATTTTGGTTTCACCCAAATTAGTGGAGGCTAAAAGATAAATAAAATAATTCTTTTTGACCCCCACATAATTTCTAAATTTATCATTTGGTACTTATCTTCCCAAAACAGATTTTGGCACCGGTTCAACCAATAGCGAACAAAATACACAAAATAGAAGATTTTTGCACCAAGTTTTTCCAAATTGATGACCATATTTTGATTTTCTTAGTTCTCTCTCCTTCAACAACAGATTATATAAACCTAAAGTTTCGTTAGGATAAAGAGGGAAAGAAGCTGGAAAGGGGTAAGGAAACATAAATATTAATATACCTATGTTTTGTAGATGACACCTATCTGACTATGCTTTTGAATATCATCAATTTGCAATTGTAAATTAAGATGACCCAATAGATTAATTAAATGACTTTATAAATTAAGAAGACCCAACAAACTAAGATGACTTTTCATAAACTAAGACGCGGACTAGATTAATATGACCATAGTTTAAAAAGACCTAGCTAGGGAGAGATGACTTTACAATGTAAAAAGGACATGTTATCCAACTTGATTTTTCATAAATATGAATATAACTATGTTTTGTAGATGACACCTACCTTACTATGCTTTTGAATATTATCAATTTGCAATTGTAAATTAAGATGACTTTATAATTAAGATGACCCAATGACTTTACAATGTAAAAAGGACATGTTATCCAACTTGATTTTTCATAAATATGAATATAATTATGTTTTGTAGATGACACCTACCATACTATGCTTTTGAATATTATCAATTTGCAATTGTAAATTAAGATGACTTTATAATTAAGATGACCCAATAGATTGATTAGGTTTACTTAAATTAAGTGGACACACTGAATTAAGATGACTTTATAAATTAAGAAGATCGAAGACCCGTTGAATTAAGATGACTTTATAAAGGTGGTTGCCTAGTGATTTAGAGGGTGTTTGTTTTTGCTTTTTAATAGAATCAGAAGTCTTAATAGAAATGAGACACTTTGTTTACAGTGATTGTTTTTTAGTTATGATCAGAAGTTTAACTTTTAATTGGAGTAAACAAAAGGGTGGTGCTGATCACTTAATATTAAGTATTGACTTAAAAATTATTCCACTAGTAAACTTAAAAATAAGTAGCGTTAAATTTTGACGACACGCTTTATTTTCTTCACCAAGCATTACGTCCTACTTACCTTCACTAGGACTCTTCAGCGGTAAGAAATTTATGTAGTTTCCCTCATTTATCTTTGTTTTCTTTCTCTGTATTTTCCTAGTTTTTTGTCATCTCTCATTCTCATATATATTTTCAAGTTTTCATTATGTAGCAAGTAATTTTGAAAACTTTGACAAATTGATTACCACTGCAAAATATTGGGTTTCCAACCCACCATATCTACACTCTTATATGTGTCTTCCTTAGTGGGACAAAATTGTCAAACAATTCACATTCAGCATCTAAAAACAAACAACTTTTGATTTTATAGCTTCTAATCAGCACCCATTCAGAAGCAAAACAAACACTTCATTTAGAAACTCATTCAAAACTTCTAACTTCCGTTAGAAATTAGCTTCTAAACACTTAAAAAAAATCCACTTTTGTAGCAGTGAAATATATATATACATTTTCATAATTTGGAAAGATTATTGTAATGCAAAAATTCTACAGAGCTAGACTGGCTAAGTCAGGCCCGCGCCAGGCTTAGCCTAATATTGTTCATCATCTTAAAGATGTACATCTCAAAGATGATAGACACTATTGAGCCGAGCTTGACACGGCCTGACTTGTTCGCCTGGCTCTCTAGAAAGGTTAATGACATGATCTTCCCAGCTTGGTAAAGGTTGTTAATGAGTATTTTTTTCTTATTTAAAAAACTCGCCTACCAACTATTTGTTAGAAATTCCCTCTACTATATATGTCTGCCTCCGGCCTTCAATACATTACCTTCAAACAAAACTGTAACATTTTATAGTTCCATGGCTGATATTGAGCAACCCCTCTTGACTGAAGCCTCCATGGGACTTTCCAATGTCCCTGCTGATACTAGGCCAGTTCACACCTTCCAAGCCATCCCCAGACGAGCACGCGCTGCTGAAGCACGTGCCGAAGAAGCCGCTAAGAATTGTTGTGAAGGTTGTTGCAAGTGTTGCATTGCAATAATCGTTGTTCCATTGCTTTGGGTAATCTTACGCCCTTCAGGTCTCAAAGTGAATGTTGTTGATGCTGTCCTCAAGGAATTCAACCTTGTCAACAACACACTTGGTTACGATCTTGCACTTAATGTGACCACTCGGAACCCCAACTCGAATCTTGGAATCAACTATGAACGGATTGAAGTCGATGCTTATTACAAAGGCCAACGCTTTAGTACCATATGGTTGATGCCTTTTTATCAAGGCCATAAAAATACTTCCATCCTGGATCCTGTTTTCGCAGGGCAATCACTAGTAGTCCTGAAAAAATCGGGGATTCTTGACTATGATAAAGAAAGGGCTAATGGAGTTTTCAAAGTTGATCTTAAGTTTGATCTTCGGATTACGTTCAAGCTTGGCAAGTTTTTTGCTTGGTTTAACAAGGGTGAGACTGGTCGATACAAGCCTGAAATCCATTGTGCTCTGATGATTCCTTTGGCTTCTTCTTCTTCTAATGGCATATCAACAACTGCATTTCGTATGCAACAGTGCAAAGTTGATTCATTAGGAACTTATGTTACTATGATCTTTGACATGTTTGTAATTCTCTAGTATTAGGAAATACATCCTATTGTTATGAAAATATCTTCCAGTATTAGAAAATACATCATATTGTTAGGAAAATATATTTAGCATATTGTGTTGCAAGTTTTATGGGGTTAGAAGTTTTATGGGGTTAGAAAACTTTTCAATGGCTAGTGATTTGTTTCCTTGGTTTGGGAGGTTTCCTAGTGTATGGTGGTTTCCTATTATATTTTGACTACAGTATTTATATTGCTAATGAATGAATGAAAGAGAACAATTTTGGCTTTAAACTTGTCATGGTATCAAAGCAAGGCTAAAACCAAGCAATAAGCTAGGAGCTATCATGGAATTCCATCAAACGCCCATGTTACCAACAATAGGTATCAACAATGGCAGACTCTCAATCTTCACATCGGATCAGGTACTAATCGGTTGAATGGTATCATTGACACTGGGTGCTCCAATCATGTTATGGGAGATTTGTCGTATTTGTCGGATCTAAGAAATGTGACTCCATGTTCTGTTGGCCTCCCAGATGGTCAAAACGTTGTTGCTTTGAAGGAAAAAATTGTCAAGCTTACTGACAAAATTATTCTTAACCATGTTCTTTATGTTCCAAAATTAAATTGTAATTTAATTTCGGCTTCACAATTGAGTGATAATATAAATTGTGAATTCATAACTAACTCCGACTTGTGTGCTATCCAGGACCGACACACGAGGGAGGTGATTGGAACGGGTGACAGAAGGGATGGACTATACTACTTACGGGATGAGACAAAGGTGAAAGCAGTTTCAGTTGCTCCTTCAACTTCTTTGGAGCTATGGCATCGCAGATTGGGGCATCCTTCTGAGAAAGTGGTGAAGTTGCTTCCTTTTTTAGCAATTCTAGTGGTAACTTGAATAAAGCATGTGAAGTTTGTCATCGTGCTAAACATTCTAGGGATAGTTTTCCGTTAAGTGACAATCACTCTACTCGCATTTTCGAGTTAGTCCATTGTGATTTATGGGGGCCATATGATACACCATCGTCTTGTGGGGCTCGCTATTTTTTGACACTAGTGGATGACTTCTCCCGCGCTGTGTGGATTTGTCTGTTAGTTGATAGAACGAAAGTTTTTAAAATGTTTCTGTCCTTTATAGCTATGATTGATAGACAATTTTCTCATAAATTGAAGATTGTTCGTAGTGATAATGGTACTGAATTTAATTGCCTAAAGGATTATTTTTTGGTCAATGGCATTCTGTTTCAAACTTCTTGTGTGGGGACTCCTCAACAAAATGGTCGGGCAGAAAGGAAACATAAACACATTTTGAATGTTGCTCGTGCCCTACGATTTCAGGGTGGTCTACCGCTTTATTTTTGGGGGGAATGTGCCCTTGCCGCTGCTCATATAATCAATCGGACACCTTCTAGTATTCTTGGCAATAAAACTCCATATGAAGTCTTGTTTGGTAGTCCGCCTTCCTTTGGTGAATTGCGTGTTTTCGGTTCTCTGTGCGTCACTCATAATCAGAAGGCAAAGGGTGATAAGTTTGCCAGTAGGAGTCGTAAATGTGTCTTTGTGAGATATCCGTTTGGCAAGAAGGGTTGGTATTTGTTTGATTTGGACAAGCAAGATTTTTTTGTGTCAAGGGATGTCAAGTTTTATGAGAATGTGTTCCCATATCTTGATGTTGAGGCTCTTAATTTTGTTGCTCGCAATGACATTCATGGTGATCTACATAAAGGGGTGGCTGTGGATTTTCCGGATTTTTTAGAAAATGCTGAGGAGGTGCAGCAAGTACGCCCTCCCACGCCCAGGGGTGCTCCAGACCAGCAGCCGCAGGCCACCACACAGCTGCAGCCGCCACACCGTCCACACCCAGGCCTACTCCAGCCCAGCAGCCGCGAGCCATACCACAGCCCACCGCCACGCAGTTGCAGCCCGTGCTCCCTGCACCGCAGCCACAGGTGTTGCCTACGCCTTCTCCTACGGATGATTCAGGGGGGGCAGTGTCGGGAGATGCTCCGCCAAAGTGAGCATTTAGGTCGTGGCTTTCGAGAAAAGTATTCTTCGGTTAAGCTACGTGACTTTGTTACACACACTACGGTGAAGAAAAATAGTCCATCCTCCGCTTCACCTGCTTCTACGTCTTCACCTCCCTTAGGTACACATTATCCTATAGCACATTATGTTAGTTGTGACAGTTTTTCTGTAAAACACCGAAATTTTATTGCAGCTATTACAGCTGGAAGAGAGCCACAGTCTTTTAAGGAGGCTGTAAAAGATGCAGGGTGACGCGCCGCTATGCAAGCAGAAATGCGGGCCTTGGAAGACAATAGGACGTGGACTATGGAAAAGTTGCCTTCAGGGAAGAAGGCTCCTGGTAGTCAATGGTTGTATAAGATAAAGTACAAATCTGATGCTAGTATTGAGAGATTGAAGGCTCGTTTGGTTGTTTTCGGTAATCATCAGACCGAAGGGATAGATTATGATGAGACATTCGCTCCAGTGGCAAAGATGACGATTGTTCGCGCATTCCTTGCAATTGCGGCTTCTAAAAATTGGGAGTTGCATCAGATGGATGTACACAATGCTTTTCTGCACGGGGATCTAGATGAGGAAGTCTACATGAAACTCCCTCCTGGCTTTACCTCTGATGAACCTGGTTTGGTGTGTCGGTTGCGTAAATCTCTATATGGATTGAAACAGGCTCCTCGATGTTGGTTTGCTAAGCTCGTGTCAGTTTTAAAAGGGTATGGTTTTTTACAGTCCTATTCTGATTATTCTTTTTTTACTTATAAGAAGGGGCCGGTTCAAATTAATGTGCTCGTGTATGTTGATGATTTAATACTCTCTGGGAATGATTCTGCTGCTTTGGCTCTGTTTAAAAGTTATCTTGGCTCCTGTTTTCATATGAAGGACCTCGGGGTCCTTAAATACTTCCTTGGTATTGAGGTTGCCCGCAGCTCTGCAGGGTTGTTTATTTGTCAACGTAAATATGCACTTGATATTATTTCGGAGGTGGGTCTCTTGGGTTCGAAGTCTGCTATGTCTCCGATCGAACAAAACCATCAACTGGCGCGTGCCACGGGTTCTCTTCTATCGGATCCTGAGTCTTATAGGCGTCTGGTGGGGTGTTTGGTCTATTTGGCGGTCACACGTCCTGATTTGACGTACTCGGTTCATGTGCTATCTCAGTTTATGCAGCAACCGCGACAGGAGCATTGGGATGTTGCATTGCGCGTTGTCCGCTATTTGAAAGGTACTCCGAGTTACGGTATTCTCCTGCGCTCGGATAGTGACTTGACTTTGCAAGGTTGGTGTGATTCTGATTGGGTCGCTTGCCCTACTACTCGGAGGTCTCTGACGGGGTGGTTGGTGTTTCTGGGTCATTCTCCGATTGCTTGGAAAACTAAGAAGCAACATACGATTTCTCGTTCTTCGGCTGAGGCGGAATATCGCTCTATGGCCGCCATAACGTGTGAGTTGAAATGGTTGAAAGGTTTATTATTGAGTTTAGGGGTACTTCATCCCAAGGCCGTTCCCCTCTTTTGTGATAGTCAGTCTGCCATATACATTGCACAGAACCCCGTCTTCCATGAACGTACGAAGCATATTGAAGTTGATTGTCACTTCGTTCGTGATGCTATTCAGGATGATTTTATTGCTCCTTCGTATGTGCCGACGACTGATCAGTTGGCAGACATTTTCACAAAGGCCTTGGGCAAATCGCAGTTCGATTATCTCCTTGGCAAGTTGGGCATTCTTAACCCTCATGCTCCAACTTGAGGGGGGTATTAGGAAATACATCCTATTGTTAGGAAAATATCTTCCAGTATTAGGAAATACATCTTATTGTTAGGAAAATATATTTTATCATATTGTGTTGCAAGTTTTATGGGGTTAGGAAACTTTCCAATGGTTAGTGATTTGTTTCCTTGGTTTGGGAGGTTTCCTAGTGTATGGTGGTTTCCTATTGTATTTTGACTACAGTATTTATATTGCTAATGAATGAATGAAAGAGAACAATTTTGGCCTTAAACTTGTCATCTAGCATGATCTTTCTTTGAAAACATTTCTAGACTTTGTTGATCGTACAGATGTTGTAGTTATCTGGGATATGTACGTGTTTGTTTCTATTTGAGATTTTACCGTGTTATTTGCTCGACCCCAATGTAAAAAAAAAAAAAACCAGATCTTGCTTGTTTAATTTAATTTTTTTATAAAGACTATTTAAACATGAAAATACAGCCAATAACGGGAGATGATAAGTGGTAACATCATGATCATTATGCTAGCCTTAAATCAAGTGTAAGCAATCACATGCCTCACCATCACCATAAGGTTGACTGTAAACTCCATTTTGCCAAAAATGTTATTTCAAAAAGAAAGAAGAGAATGAACAAACTCTGAACCTCCTTGACTGTTGAAACCATCCATATATATAAGTCATCCGATCTGTTACAAGATATGAATGTTTTTACCATAAGAACCATGAAATAAATGACTGCAGCAGAGCAGAAAAATGCATTATAGTTTTTTTTTTGGAAAGGCGAGCTAGATTTTCAAAATCTCATAACCTATCAAAAACTAGAACTGGACTTAATTAGAATGTTAAATGATTAAGAAAACACGATGAGATAAAATACTGAAGCAAAGAAAAACTATCAGTTTACTTGTTCAATCAGATAGCATACGATTAAGAAAACAGGGTGAGATAAAATACTGAAGCAAAGAAAAAACTATCAGTTTACCTGCTCAATCAAAAAGCATTTTCTGACCTGATGTACAGTCATAATTGATCAACACACCATAAACCATTAAGCTGTCATGCCATTGTCACTAAGTAACCTTATTAAAAACCCAAATTTCACCATTCTCAGTTGGTTTTGGTATTCCATGACCATTATAGTGAAATAAAAAACCACCCCGAGAGGTTCGAAAACTAGAATAGAGTCCCCTGCATGCCAGCAGATACTCCACTGACAACACCCAATTTTATTTTTTTCAGAAAATACAATACCATTAAACTGAGAATAATGAGATCTTGTATAACAAAGTAGCTCTTTTCCTTTCACAAGTCACAACCAAGACCAAGAGACCTTTTCTTTTGTCACTAAGGATCCATTTGGTTGCACGGAAAATAGATGTATAAAATTGAAATTGTTTCTGTGAATTCGTTTTTGAGGTCTCTTTCTCAGACTTGGATTTTCTTGAGTAGTGAGAAAACAGTCTTATAAAGAATCGATTTCCTATCAATAAATATACAATCAAATAGGGAAAAACTGCGTAACAAGAGAAATTGAATCCATTTTCCAAGAAAAATGGCCAACCAAATAGACCCTAAGAAGAATAACGGAAAGTAATTCAAATAAAAAAAAATTGAGTGAATTTCTTTTTTCATGTTTTCTATTCTCGGACATATTTTGATTTTTCTTTTTGATAACTCTCCTTAGGTAAATCAATATTGAACTTGAGTTTGGCTATGTTGAGTGGAAACCCTATATATTCTAACAGGTTTCCAATAATTTTTTGTTGAGAACAAAAATTGAAAACCCCACTTTAGGAAAACTATCAAAATAAAATGGGGGTCAAATGTAATCTTGGATAAATAATTTTCAAGCAAAAACTCAGGTTTGCTCTGCCAGAATCATTGTAGCATTTTCCTTTGTAAATTTTCTAGCAATTGCCTTTCAAATTCACAGGTAGAATCAAAAGTGGGTTATTTGTCTGCTGGATTTATCTGCTGATCTACTCAAGAATCAATCCAATGTTGTTGTTCTAATAGTGAGACTTTGAATTTCTTTTAGAGTTGACGGTGACTTCATGTCAAGTAGTGGTCTTTTTTGCTTCTATGATCCCCAAACTTTGTGTATGTTTATTTGTCTGCTGACTTATAAATATTTGCATTAAGGGCACAAAATTTTGATTTGCCTCTTTCATGAGTTTCCAATAAGCTTAAGTTGGAATTTAAGCATAACTTGAGAAAATTAATCATGGATTTAAATATATTTATCTTAGAAATTGCACGAAAATATTGTGTGATCTGCTGACCATTTGACAATACTTAAAGAGATTTAAGTAGTCTAGAGTAAGATGTTTCTATGCTCAATGATTGATTAATTGAATTACCCACTCATAAAAAGTGACATACTCTACTAAGGTGTGATCCTCTACTGAGGCATTTGGTTTGTGTGGCCTGCTGATCACTTGACTAAACTTACGGATTTAAGTAGTCTAGAGTAAGATGCTTTTATACATTGAATTACCCACTCACTGATAGTGTCATCATCTACTGAGACATTTTGCTTGTGTGGTCTACTGACCACTTGACTAAACTTAAACGGATTTGAGCAGTCTTGAGTAAGATGTTTTTAAACATTGAATTACCCACTCACTGAGAGTGTCATCCTCTTCTGAAGTGTGATCCTCTATTGAGGCATTTTGTTTGTGTGGTCTGCTGATTACTTGACTAAACTTAAACGAATTTAAGTAGTCTTGAGTAAGATGTTTTTATGCACTGAATTGCCCACTTATGAAAAATGTCATCCTCTATTGAGGTATAATCCTCTATATTGAGGCATTTTGCTTCTGTGGTCTGCTGACCAATTGACTAAACTTAAACAGATTTAAGTAGTTTTGAGTAAGATGCTATTATGAATTGAATTACTCACTCATAGGGGTGGGCAAACGGGTCGAGGAACCGCGGATCCAAACCGAACCGGACCGTTTTACTCCAAACGATTCGGTTCTGATTTTAAAAAATGTTAAACGATTCGGTTTGGTTCCGGAATCGTTCTTAAACGGTTCGGTTCCGGTTCCAAATTTTTTTTTGAAAAGTTCCGAACCGTTTCGAACCGCATATATATACCCAAACCCAACCCTAAATTAGTGAATTCCCTGATTACTTTCTAATTTCTAATTCTATTTCTAAGTTCTAACCCTAACCCTAGATCTACACATTCTCACTCCTTCCTCACTGTGAAAACAAAGAGGGGAATAGTTGTTGGGTTTTTGACAAACAGTTTGAATTTCACTGTGAATTTCTCTCCTTTCCTCTCTCTGTCTCTAAGAGAAGAAGCCGATCTCCCTCTCCATCCGAAGAGAAGAAGCCGAGATCTCCCTCTCCTCTCTTCTCTCTGTCTCTGTCGAAGAGATGAAGCAGCGAGTCCCTCTCCTTTCCTCTCTCTGTCTCTGTCGAAGAGAAGAAGCCGAGATCTCCCTCTCCCTCTCCCCTCCTCTCTCTGTCTCTGTCGAAGAGAAGAAGCACGAGATCTCCCTCTCCTCTCCTCTCTCTGTCGAAGAGAAGAAGCAACAGCTCCCTCAGCGAGATCTCTCTCTGTCTCTGTCGAAGAGACGAGGATTGTGAGTCTGCCGAGGGACACGAATTATGAGGAATTGATGGCGAAGATGCGGGAACTATTCGAAAGAGCGACGGTGTTGAAGTACCAGCAGCCGGATGAGGATCTTGATGCTTTGGTGTCGGTTGTGAATGATGATGATGTAACGAATATGATGGAGGAGTATGATAAGTTAGGTGCGGGGGATGGGTTTACAAGGCTGAGAATGTTTCTGTTTCCCCATCCTGATCATGATTTCGCTCAAGCAGTAAGTTGATCTTCTTCTTCTACTTGCGTGTTTGTATTTTCCCTGTTTGCAACTATATGACACAGTTTTGAATCTGAAGCTGAAATCGCTCCAAATTTATTATTATTGATTCCCTCTTATTTAACTTACTATAGCACTTAAGTTCTGAAGGCAAGAAGCACTTAATTCAAAGCTATATCATATATTTAGTATTGCATTCCTGCTATAATTTTGGAAATTTAAATATAAAGTGATAGTATCAGCAGTTCTACAATACAATATAAACCATTTTCATTTACAGTCAATTTGTAATGAACTAAGCGAGCCCGAAGTTCACAAAAAAATGAATGCTATTGGTCAAAATATGTTGTCTTCCTGGATACTCTAACTAGCAAAATTTTGGGTGTTTGAATCTCAAATCCCATCAGAACTCAGAAACTTGAATACTGCATACGACCAGCACCAGTGTCTGTTTTTTTTTTTTTTTCCCCCCCAAGTCTTTTTTCCAGTAAGGAGTAAAGTTGAATTTAGAATGGACTATTTACTAATTTAACATAATGATAGAAACTAATCCAATCAAATTTCAAACAAGAAAAGGAAAGCGAAAAGAGAAAAGATACATGGAGTAATTGAAAAACTTAATCCAAAACTATCGCAAATTCTGTAACAAAACCATACAAATTCGACTCCTTGATGCTATATATCAATGAAAATAGCAGGGAAAAGAAATATGTGAAAATGTTTCCTTCAACTAGCTGTAGTTGCTAGCAAACGATTCTCTTTGTTATCTCTTTCCAGTCTTCACCTTGAAGAATTTCTTTCACAAGTCTTCTTTGTCATTTTGGATCATTGCATGTGTCTTCCACTTGGTGTTATTCTCCATAATCAGCCCCTACAAGTTAAACATAGTTGATGAATCAGATTGGATCATATAAATCTTTTTGACAGGTTCTTTGCCTGGGCAAGATGATGCTGACTTCATTGGAGAAGTAGGCTTTCAAAAGGGAAAAGTATAGAAGTTCAGAGTAAAAAAAAAAAAAAACCAATCTTAATTGATTATGTTTAAAGTGCATGAATGTGTTGTAATTATTTCCAAAAACTTATCTCATATTGATGCATAAAGTGCATAAGCCTCTGGTAACTAGAAAAAAAAATGTAACTTACTGATGGTTTTCTTGAAGTGGATAAATTTGGAGCTGAAATTGCTCCTTGTGAAAATTTTCCATCCGCTATCTTAACATAGTGGTCGGCTTCTTCAACTCCAGAACCTGTAGCTTAGCCAGGAACTGCACTCCAGTGAGCCGCTCCAGATGGCGGCAATCATCAACCACAAAACGCTCAAGGTTAGGTAGTGAACTTTTCATCATTAGCACTTGGCAGATGCGCTCTAAGCTCACAAGTTTCAAGTGTTTGAGTTTTGGAAACGCACGGATCAAGCAAATCATTCTCATTCTAGGGTAAACATTATTGGACAATTTGAGGGTCTGGAGGTTTTCTAGGCTTCCCAATAATACCATAGGATCATCCTTGAGTACACTGTTACATAAGCAACTATATGACACAGTTTTGAATCTGAAGCTGAAATCGCTCCAAATTTATTATTATTGATTCCCTCTTATTTAACTTACCATAGCACTTAAGTTCTGAAGGCAATAAGCACTTAATTCAAAGCTATATCATATATTTAGTATTGCATTCCTGCTATAATTTTGGAAATTTAAATAATAAAGTGATATTATGAAAAAGTTCTTCCTAGTATTCCATTTATCAGAACTTAGCATTCTTTGACTTGCTTGGAAATGTCATTTTAATTTAGTGTAAAATTGATTATAGTCAAAGATGAGGTAGTTTTGAATGAGATAATATAGGAACCGTTTGGAACCGTAGGAACCGAACCGTTGTAAACAGTTCGAGTTAGGTTCGGTTCCAACGTTCAAAATAGAGGAACCGAACCGAATCGGAACCGATAAAATTTTAAACGGTTCGAGTTAGGTTCCTCAAAATTTGGAACCGAACCGAACCGTGCCCACCCCTACTCACTCACGTAGAATGTCATCCTCTACTGAGGTATACATAAATATTTGTATTTCTGAATGTCTTCTATTGTATGACATGTAGAACGAATTCTCATATTTCCTATTTCAACTGAGGAAGGTGCGTTCTTTGCTGAAAAACAAAATAATGTATCATTTGCAGTGGTATATGTAAACATTTGTTCAAATCTTTTCTTTGCATGTCTTGTTTCATTGATGGCGGTCTCTTCGGCTAAGGTTGGTTCTTTTCGTGGAGAATTTGATTGACCGAAACGGAGAACATTGTGTATGTTCTACCGGATGAAGAGTCTCTTATTGAAGAGATAAAATACAATAAACAAACAAAATACAACCAAGTTTTTCTTACATATACATTGCATTTTTTTTTTCTAATAAGTTAAAAATGAAAAAGTTAGGACACCACAACTTCAATCTACTTTGTGAAATGGTCGGTTGCCATAATCATTGGATTTTCTGTGCCGGAGAGTTTGAATTTTTGAAAAAGTGAACTTTGTGTATGTTCTACTGGCTGAAGAGTCTCTTGATGGGAGTGTGTTCTACGTTTGTCACCATTTTCTTCATCCTCTTTTTGATCTACATTTGTTTGTGCAGGTTGACTATCTTTCTCAGATATATTTGATGCCTTAGCACTATTTTATTAGTCATCCCACAATGCACAACGTTTTGCCATGACAAAGATTTCGGTAAGAGTTTTGCCTGATTTCACGGTCAATTTACCATACAATATGTGATCTGCGAGCAGACCCTTCTTGAAAGCTAATAATGCAATTTGGTCATCACACCCATCTGTGCTCGCCATTTTCTATCTTAAATCTTTTGATGAAGTCTCGGAGAGATTCATTTGACTTTTTCTTTATGTTGGAAAGGTAGTCAACATGTTTTTTTATGGTTTGATAGGATGAATACTCTTTTGTGAAAGTAAGGGAGAACTCTCCAAAATTGTTGATCGACCGAGGGGTCAAAGTGTGAAACCAATCTCGTACCACTCCTTGTAAAGTCATTGCAAATATTTTGCACATAAGTGGGTCATCATTTTTGTGTAGAGTCATGAGACTTCAAAAATGCTTCAAGTGTCTCTCAAGATCAGAATCTCCGTTGAAATGAGTAAAGGTTGGTATGGTAAACTTTGTTGGTGGAGGATCCCCTTCAATGTCATTTGTAAAAGGTGAAATGTTTACCAATACCACTTCTCTGTGCAGAGTATCATTTGGATTTCTCATAACTTGTAAATTCATCAACTGCTCTTTGACCATTCATGCCACATCATTTGATCCCAAGGGCTTGTGTGTATCCTGTTGATCGACCGTATGGTGATTTCGATTCTAATTATCTGCGGTAGATGACTCCTCATATTCTGAATTTGATTGTGAGTTACCTGCATGTGAGTGATGTAGAGTCTCAATAGAATTCACCTGAAGACTCCTCTTGATTTGATGAGCCTCTGAATGTGGGACGCTGGAGAAATCAGTGCAGTGATCTAGATCTGATCCCCTGCGTTGTTTGCATCTATCGGAATTTTGTCTTCTGCGCCGACCACTTATATTGGGTGTAGTCTACGGTCCTACCCTTAAGTGCACAGTTGTTTAGGAGTCCAACCTTGAGAAGACTCTCGTTTGAGGTCCGAGCCTAAATTGCACATTTACTCATGGCCCTAATTTAGAATGAATGCTTCTAGAGGGATTGTTTTCCTTTGATGAATGACTACTTCCACTTCTATGCGCATGATCTGCTGGTAGACGGTGATGTGTTGTCTACCTTGGTTGTTCGCTCACTAATCGCTCTACTACCTGGGTTTGTTCTTCCAATATTTTGGTTAGATTGGCGATCTGACCTGTAAGATTTTCTTGTTGTGTCATCTCTATTTGGCTTGTGGCAGAAGGTTGCGATTGATGGTCAGCAGGCGGTGGCAAGCCCACTATCGGTGGTTGTCCGACCGATAACGGCGGAACCCGTGATGACGATGGCAGCAAGCTAGTACGAGCAGAATACATTGTAACATTATTTTGCTAGTTTGTTTGGGTTTCCACCATTGTATTGAATTGAAAATAAAAGTGTTTGTGAATGAAATTGAAACTGAATGAATGAAAGTTTTTTTTTTTTTTTTTTATGAATGAAAAAGAGCATGCAATGAGTTTGATTCAAATTCTCATTGAAAGCACCAATTTGTGGATACAAATTTTCGTCGGGTCATGTGCTGATCACGATGAGCAATCTACATAAGATAAAATCACGTGGAGTAATCTGCATAAGATAGAAGTTAATTCTTGACACTGGTGTGGTGCCTGCCACGGGGACTCCGATGACAAAGTTAGAACAATGTCTTAAGAAAATGTTTATATCTCTATATTTGAAGAGAGAATTTTTAATCAAAAAAGAGTTACCTCCAGATGGATTTGTGTTTGCCTATTTATAGAGGCAGAATGAGTAAACTGCTGGCAGATGAGTGAGACACATGGAAAATTAGTGAAACACGTGCCAGATGAGTGAGTCATTTGCTTCAAGGCGGTTGTAAATTCTCTTAGATAGTTGTAACTTCTGTAGATAGTTGGAATCTCCTGTTGGTAGTTGTAACTTTTTGTTTGATGACACATTTCTTGCAAGCTTGTGTACTCAACTGAGCATGGTGGTTAGCGCTGAACACTACTCGTCTGCTCTGCTGAGAAAATAGTATTTTGTTGAGCTGTACTGGGCCCAGACTTGTGTTGTATTGGGCCCAAACTTGGCTTTCTCTTTTTGTGACTTTTATGGGTAATTTTTTTGGGGTTCTCAAGAGCAACCCAAATCTTTAGGCTTCCTTATCCTGTAGGGCCAAGGATTATTTTGGCTCTCACAGACGAGTTATCACAAAGATTAATAAGGAGATGATCAATTTCCTAATAGCAACGATGTCTTCAATATAGTGGTGTATAAGTTGGGGACAATATATCTTAATGGCCAACTAAACAACAGTCACATACCACATACCCTTACGAATGCTCTTACCACCATCATGCGCAATACAATTTACAAAAATATATTTTACTTAAGGAAGCTTCTTTTTCACAATCGTCATCTCACCACATAAATTTAAGTCAACTTGATTAATCTGTTGGGTCATCTTAATCTACAATTGCAAATTGATAATATTCAAAAGCATAGTAAGGTAGGTGTCATCTACAAAACACAGGTATTTTGATATTTATGTTTCTTAATTTACCTGCTTGTGCTATGTCCTATTACGTGACATTGGCATTCTATTTTCTATTTCTATTTTCTATTTTCTATTTTCTATTTTCTTTTACAATTGACTTCGTAAATTAATTAGACCAGGAGACCCGTAAATGTTGGTAAGATTTATTAGTTTTCCTCAAATTTGAACTCCATCCACCTCTCCCAACTATTTGTTCAATTTATGTTCCAACCTTAAATTTATCCACTCTATATAATTCTCTGTATTTCACTCCATGCTCTTCACATCTCAACAATTAGTCTTTTCTACTTCCATGGCTGATATTCAGCAACCCCTGTTGAATGAAGTGCTTAGGGGACCTTCCACCCCTGCTGACTATACAATCACAGAGCAACCACTCGTGAATGATTCCCCTGAGGAACATTCCATCCCTGTCAACACCGATGAGCAAGTCCACACCTTTCACAAGGTCCCGAAGGAACGGCGCCAAGTGTCTGATCGTACTAGTTGTTCTTATGCGCCTTCAGATTTTACTCTTTTATGTAGGGAAAGCCTTAGCCAACTAACCTGGTTACCTTTGGTGATTCGTTCGGAACTTACCTTACTATGATCTTCTATACATTTGTATGATCATTCATATGTATATGTATTTTCTGAATTATGTGTATTTATTGTACGTTCTTATTTACTTGCCTCAACGCATGTATAAAATTTGATATTGCTTCCTGTTCAAATTTTCTTTCATTAGCACAAAATCGGTACAAATTGACGCCACTATGTCAATTGATTAATCCCAATAAGAGCTAGATCATATAATTCAGACATGGCCATAACTTACGAGCGTCGAGGGCTCATATACACCACAATGGATCATAAGACTATAGATTTTATTATCAATGCTTGAAAGAATTTGATAATAACATTTGAGAGACAAATTACCCACTTTTGATTCTACCTGTGAATTTGAAAGGCAGTTGCTAGAAAATTTACAAAGGAAAATGCAACAATGATTCTGGCAGAGCAAACCTGAGTTTTGCTTGAAAAATATTTATTCAAGATTACATTTGACCCCCCATTTAATTTTCGGGAATTCTAATTGGTGAGGAAATCAGCGAGGGGGAGGGATGCAACCCTCCATCCCCCTCAAGATGCACCCCCTCGAGATGCGTGCTTTTGCGTATCTTGAGGGGATGGAGGATTGCACCCCCTCCCTCGCTGGTTTCCTCGCCATTTAGACGAACTCTTTAATTTTTTGATAGTTTTCCTAAAGTGGGGTTTTTCAATTATTGTTCTCAACCAAATAATCTGTTAGAATATATAGGGTTTTCATTCAACATAACCAAACCCAAGTTCAATATTGATTTACTTGAGGAGAGTTACCAAAAAGAAAAATCAGAATATGTACAAGAATAGAAACATGAGAAAAAGTAGGAAAAGAAATTCACTCAATTTATTTTTTTATTTGAATTACTTTTCGTTCTTCTTCTTAGGGTCTATTTGGTTGGCTATTTTTCTTAGGAAATGGATTCAATTTATCTTGTTACACAGTTTTCCGCTATTTGGTTGTCTATTTACTAACAGAAAATCAATTCTTTATAATATTGATTTTAAGCATAGCGTAATGATCGTAATGATCATGATGTTACCACTTATCATCTCCCGTTATTGGCTGTATTTTTGTGTTTAAATAGTCTTTATAAAAAAAAATTAATTAAACAAGCAAGATCTTTTTTTTACATTGGGGTCGAGCAAATAACACGTAAATCTCATATAGAAACAAACACGTACATATCCCAGATAACTACAACATCTGTACGATCAACAAAGTCTAGAAATGTTTTCAAAGATCATCCTAGAGAAATACAAACATGTCAACGATCATAGTAATATAAGTTCCTAGTGAATCAACTTTGCACTGTTGCATACGAAATGCAGTTGTTGATATGCCATTAGAAGAAGAAGAAGCCAAAGGAATCATCAGAGCACAATGGATTTCAGGCTTGTATCGACCAGTCTCACCCTTGTTAAACAAAGCAAAAACTTGCCAAGCTTGAACGTAACCCGAAGATCAAACTCAAGATCAACTTTGAAAACTCCATTAGCCCTTTCTTTATCATAGTCAAGAATCCCCGATTTTTTCAGGACTACTAGTGATTGCCCTGCGAAAACAGGATCCAGGATGGAAGTACTTTTATGGCCTTGATAAAAAGGCATCAACCATATGGTACTAAAGCGTTGGCCTTTGTAATAAGCATTTGACTTCAAT